>VZRW01011542.1:5622-30020 GCA_013398125.1 Aegotheles bennettii | reverse complement strand
TAAATATTATATTAATATATATTAACATATATTAACTGCATTCAAAAATAAACCCTTTGGATGAATAGAAGAACGTCTTAGAAGCCAGCAGTTTCCACTGAACTTCCTTCTGTGGACAAATTATTTTTTTACAAATAATGCTAGTGACAAAGTAACGACTGTGTGCTAAATTTGTTGTGGGACAAAGTGTTACTGATTAAGGGGCCAGGTCGACTATCTGTTGTCCTGCCTTCTATCCATGTCTGGGCGTTTGCCTCCAATCTGTGTTTCATAAAGCCTGACCCAGAGCAGAAACAGTGGCTCTTACAGTTCTAATCCATGAGCTGCTAAGAAAGTATTAGAGACAGAAAAGGCTATAGTTGTTACTGTCTGTTGTATCAACAACCCAGGTTTTAAAATCATCTCACTCGGTGCTGAGATCCTGTACATGAAAGTTAGTCATCTCTCTCTGTTTTGTAAAGATTTTTTCTCTTTTGAAATAAGGACAAGGAGATAAGAATTCAAAATGAAATCTGATTTGTAAATCTGCCTGATTTCCTATGTTTAAATTATATAATTCATTTTAGCATAAATGCATGTGTGGTATATGAAATACACTTAGTATGGAAAACATTTCAGCTTCTGCAGCCATTTGGTACGGTGAAGGTTAGCACATACGGTATGTAAAATCTGAATCCCCCTCAGGGAAATCCTTATTTGAATTGTAGATGAGAAATTTCTAAAAGTATAATTAGCTTTGCTTGATACCTTTTTCTCCTCATTCTGTGAAGAAATATCACCCACAAACAAGAAAAGAAAAGAGGATGCTTTCTCTTGCCTGTTAAGCAGCTGGGAAGCATTGCCCTGTCATGTTCTCGAATTCATACCTCACCTCTTATTCAGCAATTCCCAAGTGGTTTCTGAGTTTGGAGTATCCTAACAAATGGAGAAAAAAAAAAAAGAAGAATTAATATAATAATCCCTCCCTAACAGTAGCTGTTCCAGGAAAGGATTCTAGACAAGTAAAGAGATTTCTAAAGGTGCATTATTTTTCTCTGAGTTGAAAGGCCAGCAGAATGCATCTTCTGTTCTTGGAGAGACTACTAATTGTCCCCTAATTGTAGTAATTTATGATTCTTGTTTGCCTTGAAATAACATGGCTGATGGCAAGCACCCAGCTGTCATTTCCAATACATTGTCCACCCATGTGTTAGCAGAGTAATGTGAATATTTTTGTTTATTTGTTGTTTGTTTGTTTTTCTAAGCCTAAAAGCATTTTTTAATTTAGCAGAGAGAGAGCTCTTCTGAATCTTGTGTATTTCTAGACCTCATATTCTCATCTATGAAGAGGAGTGACATTTTACTTACCATTGTACTTAGCAAGTGTATGTGAGGAAGGACAGGAGACCTCCTTGTGTTCTTAGGAGGTAATACTGATGAAAACCAGTGTCCATTAAAGATAGTAGAGGTGAATGTATGTCCCAAAATTAAGATTCATATTCAAAATTCCTTGAAACTTGGGGAGAGGTTCAGAACTGAAAATTCTGAAGCACACTTCTCTCCTAAAGGAAAAATTAAAAATTTTGAGGATTAAGCTTCATCTCAAGATGAAAGGAAGGAAGTGGTGTATCTTGGCAAGGAGAAGTGGAAGATGAATTATGTGGCTGAGAGATGGATATTTTACCCAACAATGGAGTGAGCATCTTGAGGGGATGACAGTGATTTGAACTACGTGGAAGAAACTTACACATCATGCGTTGTTGCCAGCACTTTCATTAAATGGATGCTTAAGTAACAGTCTTAATAATAGTTATTTCTTCTAATTTTTTTCTTTGGAATTATAAAGCAACATTCAAATCACATATTGAAGATATCAAGACAGCTAGAAATTGGCTGTTACATTTGCTTTTGATATTTTTTGCACCCCCTCCTCCCTTAATGAATGTTGAGATTCTCACTTCTTACCTTGATCTAAGGGACTCAGAACCTGAAGCAAAATTCCAGGCCCTTGAGAGTGATTGAGGTTATGCAAGTGTGGAAAGAATTGGAAGTCATGTAGAATCCTATAGTTAGGAGGAAATGTCTGAATTGTGCAGGATCCATAAGAGCTAAAATCTTGTAATAAATCTTAGCTCTCAGATATTTAGTAAGAGGATAAAAAGAAATTACCTGGAAATTTTAGAAAACTTTTTTGTGGTTCTCTGGACCAAAATGAAATGGTGATGACCAATGATAGGACAAGGGGCAATGGATGCAAACTGGAGCATAAGAGGTTCCATGTGAATATCAGGAAGAACTTTCTTACTGTGAGAGAGCACTGGAACAGGCTGCCCAGAGAGGTTGTGGAGTCTCCTTCACTGGAGACATTCAAAACCCGCCTGGATGTGTTCCTGTGTGATGGACTCTAGGTGACCCTGCTCTGGCAGAGGAGTTGGACTAGATGATCTTTCGAGGTCCCTTCCAACCCCTAGGATTTTGTGATTCTGTGATTCTGTGATTCTGTGAAATAAAATACAGAATTTATGTGAGACTGAAATATGAACTCATACTGCTGATGTCAAGTATTCACTTTTATTTTTAAATTAACATGGTTTTAAATTTAATCATTAAAAGAACATAATTTTTTTTAGTGTTAAATCATTAAAGTTTGATTTGATTTCCACATAACCCTCCTTTTCAAGTACTGATATCAAAAACAATATATATTAGTCTTAAATAAGCTTAACATTCACTTGGTGTTAGCAGTGAAAAGCTGGAATCAATAAGCACAATCTGACTTATCAGATGAAAGTAAAAGAAATAGAATCCTATCACCTCATATTCCCTTTACAGACAGTTTTTATTTATTTATTTTTATTCAACAAATATTCTACCTTTATTCCACATTCTGTTACTCTTCACTTGCTAAAAGAAGAAAAGGTATTAAAAAAAATGAGGGAGAGAGAGCAAGAGTGAGAAAGATCCTTATAATCCATTCTACCTCTCCATTTATATTTGTCTGTCAGAAGCTATACTCTGAAGTAAATGCTCACAAATGTTTGTGTATGCCACAAGTACTAGACAATTTTGGCACATTCAAGTTGTTGCTAATGACCTGTAATTTTGTTTTCAGCCACTTAACTTCACAGGTTGGGTACCTTTGAAGTGATCCTTGAACCTGTGTTTAAACTATAAACATTAAGTGCTGTAAATCTGCATTCAAATCTAAAGCAGTCTTAAAGACGGCAGCTGGCAAGAAGATACTCAGGTGGCTGGCCAAGTAATTTGGTCAGCAGCATGCTGCAAGGGTTAGAATTGCTGCTGCAATAACAACAGAGGCACGTCAACTCTTGTCTTATTGCCGATCGGTTTAGTTGGCCGAGCTTGTGCTTCTTTTTATCTTTCAGTACTTACTTGACAGACTCTTTCACAGTGTGTTTTCTCTGAAAAACAAGTGAAAAATGTATCACTTCATAGGTTTGATCAAGTAGTCTTTTCCTTGCTAACATGTAGAAATTGTATTTAGTTAGTGTTCACACCTTATTGTGAAAAGTCAGGGTGAAAGTGAGAATTCTAACTTGCCCTTTTTGTGAAAATAATCAGTTTTTTCCCCTTCTCTTCTCTCTTATTCCCTAATTCCAAGTCCCCTCTTTACTGCTTATGTGACTTTTTCAAAATATCTTATGGCTTTTGCAGCAAAATTCTTTCAGAAAATCATTTAAACTCACGTCTTCAAGTTTCTTCAGCTCTTTGAAGATGAGAACTGATATTTATTAGCCAGTGGACTTTTTCCTAAAGCTGCTTTTTTTTCCGTTCTGAACTTTTTTCCCTTTTCCCTTCTCTTCTTCCTTTTCTCCTTCCATATGCTCTGACAAGACCCCTTAGTCCAACATTAACCTGACATTTCCCATATGTTAAACTGTTAAAATATGTTTGAGTGTTTTTGTTTGGTTGGTTTATGTTGTTGAGCTCCTGAACCTTACCATGTTGAAATTAAATTTCCTGGGAAAATTTAACAGAGCATGACAAAATTCAGGTTTTGTGACAGCAAACACGTTGTGGCTCTAAGGCTGACAAGCTGAGGCAGAAGTTTGTACAGCCTAACACTAGTTGTGCTTGCTGCAGAGCATTTTCATCAAATCCAGTCCCGTTACCCTTATTGAATCCCCTTAAACTCTCCGGAGGTAGTAAAGTACTGAGATGCTTATCCATTCAAGGTCTAGTTATAAGCTATGCCAGTGTGGTTTTGTTACTCATTCAGTATCATCTCTTTTAAACGTACTGAGCAATCAATTTAAACTTGTTATTATCACTGGGGTTTGAAAATTTAATAAGCAATTACAGCAGTCCATTCCTTTGTTTTTAATTTTTACTAAGACATTGTTCAATTTCAGACCTTAAAGCAATCATGTTCTCTGGAATATTGAATTGAATGAGTCCATAAGTCAGACCAGCTCTTAACTGTATTTTTCTTCACTGATTTGTTTGGCTGAATGATACAGTATCTCCTTGTGGAATGAGCAAAAAGGAAATGAAAATCAGAAGGTAGGCCATAAATATAAGGGACTGTAATGCTTATCAAATCAATGGGCAGCAGACCACATGACTCTCTTCCTATTTCTTGTTATTGCTCTGCTTTTTGTCAGTACCGAAGGGGAAAAAACATGTTCTCCTACAATTTGTAAATTTGTAAAATACAATTCTCTGTATAGTTCCACATGTCCCTCGTTGATCTTACAAGAGAATATCCAGAGAATCTAGGACTGCATAACTGAATTATTTTGGTCTCCTTTTCCATTTCCTTTTCCCATTTTTTTAATGAAGTACTTTCTTATTCCAGTGTTTTTCTAATTTAGTTCTGATTGAAGAAAAAAAGGTTAGTTAATTTGTTTTCTGCTTCTATTATTCATCTAGAAGACCAACAAAATATTCTAAAATGTGGATGAATTCTATTTTAAGTTACTGTAATGTTACTCAGACACATTTAGGCTCATATTTTAAAAAGGTAATCACATTCTGATGCCTATTTCCATATTGCTTTAAAAGGCAATGATTTTCATGGGATTTTCTTCAATACCCATTACACTGGAAATACAAAAGATCTAAATAAAGCCTCCACAAATAGTAGGTAAGGTTGCAGAGAGACCAGAATTATTATTATGGAAATTGATCTAGCCTCTGAGAAGGGATGGCTTAAAGGAGAGAATTCAGAAAGTATCAAAAGATTTTTATTAATTTTTTTCCTCAATATTTTGCAAAAGCTGATGCTTAGATTTCAGCACATGGTAAACAAATTCTTCACGTGTTTTCTTGAAAATTGCATCTTAATATTAAAGTGAACATAAGAAATAGTCTATAAGAGTTATGCAATCTGAAATTAAGTTAAAACTTTTCAATATGTCTTAGAAAGTGTCCAGTGAACCAAAACCATTTTATTTTTAAATAGAATGCTGTTGCATTAAAAAGGGTCTGATTTATTTTTCCCCCTATATATTTCCATTTATATATTTCCAGATATAAAACAGTATAAATTATGACTCCTGCAACAATGAAAGTGCACCCCATCTTGGGGACCAGTGTTTTTCCTTAGTAACTAAAAGTCCCAGTAATATGTTAGGAACAGTTTCACCATATTGTACATTCTTAATTGTCTTCTAAGAAAAGCTTTTTTTGAAACAGTCGGCTTTTGTCTAATTGCTATGTTTCTCCCTAGAGAAAATCCCATCTATTCTCAGCTAAAAGAAAATCTCCTGGACAAAATCTGTGTACCTATTGTGAATTATTTTTGGGTTTTTTTCAGGTTTCTGAGCACAGATGAGACTACTTCATATCAGAATAATACAGACTCTATTTGGAGCATCTTTATATAGTTCTGACCAAAATCCTACTTGTGGAGGTATTTTAAAGCTAGATTACTCTCTATTAGACTTCCTTGACTGTTTTTTCCTAACTCTTTCTGGTGGAAAAAGTGGTGATCCAAGCACAACAAGCAACAGTGTGCAATACTATGACAAAATTACTATGCAGAACAGTAGTAGAAATGTCAGGAATTTGCTATGGCTACTGTATTAGGTATGATATCTTTACTGTGTACTTATTCCTCCTCTTTTTCCACTGCCCTAAAAACAAAACTACTCTGAAAAAGTAAATGAGTAAACCAGAGAAGTCATCACTGGAGGTTGCATTCCTAATATAAGCAGATAGTCATTTATGAGTGGAAAATAAATGAGACTTTGCTCTGTTACCTGTACTTATTTTCAGTCAATTTCCTTTTGTTTTCAGAAATGCTCTTGCCTATAATTCAGGGTCAGTTTACCATGGATTAGCTGAGATGTTTTTTTTCTCACTGAAATGATCAATATCCACTAGAAATATTCACTTACAGTCCAGAAAAACAGATCTTGACACACTCTTCAGACTGGTGATCTTTGTTACAATAGACAGAGTTCTCACCTATCAAAAACAATGCCTGGCTTTGCATTTGGGCTGAAATTGTGGAAATGTATCAAACTTTTCAACATTTAACTGTAAAGTTTTGTGGTTTGTAACTGCAAAATTATGGTGAAAATGAATATCCTAATAATTTAGGCTATTTAATCTCAAGGCCTTCTAAAAATTTGGCTCATAACATAAATTCTCTTTTTAAAATTCAAAAAAACCCCACAACTGTAAAATATCATTTTACCAGAATAAATTTAATCAATTAAAACAACAAGAGGCAAAATGTGTTAATAGGAGAGGAAATATCTTAAATATCAGATGAAGTTTTGAAGTAGAGTTAGAAGTAACTATAACACCGCTAATATTTTTCTTGCATTTTTGTAGGTCATATGTGAAAAACTTTCTGAATGGCAGCTTTTATTTGCAACATTTACTTCACATCATGTTAATTTCTATTGTGTCTTTAAAGACTAGAAATAAAATTGAAATGTATGAAGAACATGTCTTTGCATTTTCCAGTGTCTGCTTTATTATGTCGGGCTTTTCCTGTAGCGTGGGCAGATTTACAAGCATGAGGCAGCACTTACAGAAAATCCCATGGAAAGGAAAAATTCTAATGTGCAAGTATTACACTCCTTTGAAAGACTAACCTGTTGTTTTCATTTAAAGTGTATTTATTTTTCTTTAGTTTCTGATTTGTCATTTCTTGTAAATGAAATATGATGTTGATTTTTTGACATCTCTCATGTCTATGCAGTCTACTGCTTCTGTTACCGGCTCATGTTACATGACTAAGTGTGTGAGCAATTAAATGAACGGGTTCCATTACCTTACGATTAATAAAAAGTTGAATTCTCTAAATCCTAAAAAAATTAATTCAACTATGTATTTATGACATAAAAAGGACACAGAAGTCATTTATCCAGTGCTCACACATGCAGACATGTGTGTTCACGCATGCACACACACATGCAAAAACACATACACACATTTTTTAATAATACTTAAAAAAAACCCCAAACCAACAACAAACAGTTTTAATGGTCTTGGCAGGATCGGTTCTATTGTTTTTTCCTTCTGTGAAAGATAGAAACTGTCTAGAATACAGATGATATAGGTTAATCTATTTCTGTACTATCTTCCTGCTAAAATGACATTACATAAACATCTCCTTCACATATATTTTAGAGACCAAGCTTGACTATTTGTAATTTATTCAGAAGATTTGACTTCAAATCAAAGACTCTTTCCCATCAAGTTTAATTTAATTTTAAAAAGCTAGTATGAATTAGTTTTAAATTAGTTTCCACGCATAAGTAACATATAAGTAACATACAAGTAACCATCTAACTGCTGGAAATAAATCAATCTTTTGAACATATTTTGATAGTTGTAATCTAGGAGTTGAATTTTTGGAAATAGAGGAACATATATCTTTTTCCACATTCACACCTGAAATAATAAGTTTCTGAAAGTAAATATTATTATTGATGCTCATTTTGCATGTTGCAGTGTTAGATTGAGCACTGATTTACCAAGTAGTTTTTGTTCACTCTCAGTGTATGCTTTTGAATAAAGGTGTCACTTATTATCAGCTCTTTTAGACACAGTTAGTAAATGTAACATTTCTGGAAAGAAACTAATTATTTTGGAAAACATTTTAAGGGAGATTTGTTCATTGATGGGAAAGGATATAAAAAGAAAGAAGTGCCTTTTCCTATTTTCCACACTGAAATGTGACTAAAACATAAAAATGTAAGTTTCCGTTAAATATACACTTTTCTCTATAAATATCAAAATAATTCCCCTGCATATCTCTGCTCACTATGTGTCCATCCCTGTCTCTTATTTCAGTCTAACTTCCATATTCTACTTGCTGTTGTATGAATCCACCCTAATGTTTTAAGTTGTCCATTCAGTTATTTCTTCATCCATCAAGATCCATTTATTCTTTCTTCTGCAAGTTCTTGTCTTTATCTTTTGTATCTAAAACACCACTCTTTTTCTCTACCACTTTCTCCCACTTACTTGCTGTCTTTCCTTCTGTTTTTTTGGGATATTTTTATTATTATTCTCTATAATTACTCTTTCTTGTATCTGACTTTCACACCTTTGCATTTACTGGGATATATAATAATTTTTTTCCTAATGCTTTTTTTTCTAATGGCAAAACTTACTCATTCTTCCCCTTTCATTTGTACTTTTTTCCTTCACTCCACTGAGTTCAGGGCACTGTGTTGCTCAGCCAGCTATCAGTGTCTTGCAGGGAGACAAGGTGCTAAATACTTCTGCACCAAACACAAAAAACATTTTCTCCTTTTTGCTAGTTTGCTTTTCTTCCACTGCTCCACTCTTCAGCAGTTTACATCACAGGATCAATGTCCTCACGGTAGCTGCACTGTGCCCAGGTATACCTTGCTTATCTTCTGTCCCTTTGTGTCATTTGTGCCAATATCATAACTTGGCTCCTTTCCTTGAACTTCCTATCTCACATAGTTTTGCTCATGCTTTTATCTTCTGTTTAAATCTGTGGAAATAGACATTTTCTGAAGAGTTGCAAAGGTGTAGTATAATATATTTTTTCACAAAGCAGTAGAGAAATGTAATTCTTCTTTTTCCTAAGCTCACATAGTATGTGGGTTTAGTATTTACTCTTATAGTCTGTCACTCAGAGTATAACCAAGAGCAGTGTGAATAGGCATTTCCAAAGAAATGTCTTCTACCCACAGGTTCTTCTAAAAAGACAAGAGATAACTCTTTTTTTCACTATCCACAGACCTGAAAAGCGTAATGGTATCTATACTATAGGATTAGTTGATACTATTATCAACTATGGGATCTATGGGCAGAGGCCAGTGGGATGAGGTTCAATAAGGCCAAGTGTTGGGTCCTGCACTTAGGCCACAACAACTCCAGGCACCGATACAGGCTCGGGGAAGAGTGACTGGAAAGCTGCTCAGCAGAAAGGGACTTGGGGGTGTTGGTTGACAGCTGGCTGAATATGAGCCAGCAGTGTGCCCAGGTGGCCAAGAAGGCCAATGGCATCTTGGCCTGCATCAAGAACAGTGTGGCCAGCAGGAATAGGGCAGTGATTGTCCTGCTGTGCTCAGCACTGGTGAGGCCGCACCTTGAGTGCTAGGTTCAGTTTTGGGCTCCTCACTTCAAAAAAGACATCAAGGTGCTGGAGCGCGTCCAGAGAAGGGCAACAAAACTAGTGAAGGGACTAGAAAATATGTCTTATGAGGAACAACTGAGGAAGCTGGGGTTGTTCGGTCTGGAGAAGAGGAGGCTCGGGGGGGACCTCATTGCTCTCTACAGCTTCCTGGAAGGAGGTTGTAGTGAGGCAGTGGTTGGTCTCTTCTACCATGCCCATAGTCAAAGGACAAGAGGAAAGGGCTTTAAACTGCAGCAGGGGAGATTCAGATTGGACATTAGGAAAAAGTTTTTCACTGTAAAGGTGATTAGATATTGGAATAGGTCTCCCAGGGAGTGGTGGAGTCATGGTCCCTGCAGGTGTTCAACACACGTCTGAATGTGGTACTGGGTGATGTGGTTTAGTGGTGATGTAGGTAGGCGGTTGGACTGGATGATCTTGAAGGTCTCTTCCAACATCAATATTCCGTGATTCCATTAGAACTTAGTGGGACAAGATGTGACTGATTGTACCACCTGACTGCACTGACATATTACAAAATAATTTTAAACAGAATGTCAGTGTTATTTCACAAGAATATTAAGGACATTAAGACATGCACTGCATATTGCAGAGACCAGCAGTTCATTTACCTAATAGAGTTACAGAGATATGGTAACAGCCATTAATAGCATTGGTGGTAGTGTGGATTGCAGCTCAGAGACCCCTGCTGTTTCCCACTCAAATAAATTGGAAAGCTGCAAGAATATTAATTGCTATCCAGTGAGTATGACTGTGCGCAACATGTTGGAGATTGTCACTGCCTCTGCTTCCTTTATTGTATTTGAGAAGGAACACTTTTATTTTAGTTTATTTCACAACATAGAGGAAAAAGGCTGGATTAGAAAAAATATCAGGCTGGATATCAGGAAAAATTTTTTTTAAGGAAATGGTGGTCAAACATTGAAACAGGATGCCCAGGGAAGTGGTGGAGTCACTGTCCCTGGAGGCATTCAAAGAATGTTTGCATGTGGCCCTTGGGGATATGGTTTATAGGTGGACTTGGCAGACCTGGGTTGGTTGTTGGACTCTATGATCTTGAAGGTCTTTTCCAACCAGAGTGATTCTATGATTTTATGATTTTATAAAAAACATTAAGTCCCATGTCTAGAAAAAGACAGTCCACCTTGTTGATACTCAAGAAAAAAGATTTATAGTTGGTTTTTTATGGCTTTGGATTTAATGAATTAAATGAGTGATTTTTACAAACACAGAACAGATTTCTCCTCAGTCACTAACTTACGAAACCTTTTGTTTGACTTCACTCCATCCAGCTCTTAAAAGCTACATAGGAAGAGAACCTGCTATGGTATGTGTGAACAAAGGAATATTGGTTAATGATGAGTCTCCTGAACTCTAGCACAACATGAACACTATCAATTACAAACCATTGAAAATATACCTCAGTGTGTCTGCTAGCATAGATATTGACTTTTCATTTTCTTGTTGTGGGGCAGATAATCTATTATGGGATAAATATATTATATGAGATTTAGCTTCAGATAATGATATAAAAGAGCAAAAGGAAAAACACTTTTTGACTCTGATCTCAGTTGTCTTTTTGTCAGTTATTTTAATGTAAGATTTTTTCATTATTATTATTTGGTTGGTTTGTAGAATTTTTTTTGGTAGAAAAACAATTGGAAAAGGTATACTCTAAACTCATGTATTTTGTGGTAGAGATGTTACCTGATATAATGAGGTTTTAGTAAATTAGTATGAAGGTAGTGTGTATCTGTATTGTATTGTGCTCTCTAATCAAAAACTTATTCAGCTGGCAAAAGCTCCCTCAAGTGAATAGGTGTTCAGTTTGGATTGTATTAAATGGGCTTGGATAAGTTACTTCTGTCAGTGGTTGCCTATTATTTCAAATAACAACAGATTCAAAATCTGTCTGAGAAAATTGAAGTAGGTGGAGGAAAAATCAGGTGTTTTGCCTACACTCTTTCAAAAATGAGGTTTTCCTCTTTATAAAAAAGTTCTTATTGTATTTAAAGCCATTACCTCTAGCTTCTGGTTGGGTTGACCATACTATGATTAAAGCCTTTCATTCCATGTTACTGATTGGCCAGACTGTGCCAGTAAAAAGCATAGACATAAATAAAAGCAATAGCCTATATTACAGTAAACCTAATTGGGCAAATATAAAAAGGAAAATTTTGGCTTAACATTCAGACAAAGACTTGACAGCTAAGTATCATAAAGACTGAGATACTATTTTCTGTGTATAGGCTTATCTGCTTATAGTGATAATTAGCCTTACAGATTTGAGAGTTTCGTGCATGGGATACAAAGGTGCTAAAAAATTTATTTTTGTTGGGTTTTAATTGCAGAAAGCACTAAAATACTTCAACCAATATTTGCATACACTATAACTGCAATGAAAAATATTTAATAATTCAGACAGTATTGAGTTTATGCACATTGTTGAACCACTAAGTGCAATGATTTTCAAATATTTTGTCTGAGCTATAAATCACTTTCATGAGTGCAGCAGACCCTTGACTAAAGTGTGCTTTTATCATTAAAACATTAGTCTGGCTAAATTTCAACATATTAAACAAAACCAACTGCAGCTTAAGTCTTATCTAAAGAAGGCAGGCAAATTTGACTTTCATTAAGTGTGGTTAAGCATTTAGACTCTTCTGGTCTTTTCCAGAACCTTATAATGTTAACAAAATGTCAGAGATATCAGAGTTTTAAACCTATAAACTGTCTTCAAAGTCCAACACAGTTGATGTAAAATTGCTTCAGTAGCCCAGTATGCTTTTTGTTCCCATCTGCAATAACTACAAATACATTAAATCATGTTAACATAACATGACTGACTATGTGTCTCTTCTCTATATGTCTGTTCATTCATTTCTGCTAACCCATACTGAGATAGAGATCTCAAAGATAACATATATCAAGTTTCACATGAACTACAAGAGCATGCACAGCAAAAGCCATAGCACAAATATTCCCAAGCACTTAGTTCTACCTGACTGAAAAATTCTTACCATTTACTACAGGTTTTTTTTCTATGTGGATCCTCTGGTATTTAACAACAAGTGAGTTTGTAAAATCAGTTGCAGGGAAAAAATCCAAAAGGCATCCACTGTCAAGTGTTTCCCTGCTGCATTATCAAGACAGAAAACGTGAACCCCAAGGGGAAATGAGATCCTTCCAGGGAACTGCAATTCCAGATCAACCTGAGCAGTAGCTCACATGCAACAATGCAGAAAAACAGAATTTACACCAGACTGTCCTAAATTAAATGTTTGTATTCCACAGCACTTTTCAAAACAAAAGTCAATGTGTTTGTCTTATTTTTCTTTTGGAAAAATAGCTGGAAAATGCTATAAGAAAAGCAATCCAGTGACCAACTTTGTTTGCCAGACAACCTAGGGGATGTTCAACCCCCTGGACTGCTTCCCAATTGCTCTGAGTTCAACATGTGACTTCTTTGGCAAGCCTGTGATCCCATAACTGAAATGGCTCTCTATTCTTAGCAGAATAATGTGATTAGGTGACAAGGCCCAGGCATTGTGAGCAACCACTATGTTGAGGGGTTCTCCAGATACGAAGAAAAGAAGTTAGCAGAATGCATGAATAAACGAGGAGTTAATGTTACTTCCATTATAATGACTAAATAATGTCCTTATCACAACAAAAAGTGGAAGCACTATACAGATAAGAAATCCCATGGCAATTTGACCTTTCTTCCACTGTAGGAATGAAAATCACAGAATCAGAGAAAAAAATCTGTTAGAAGGGACACCTAGACATAACTGAGTTCAACCCACCACTGAAATTGAGGCTGACCTCAAGATTTGGGTAATTTGGGGTTATTTAAAAGTTAAAATTACTATAGCTTGATGAAAGAGGTGACAGAAACAGTGAAGCTGGTAGGAATGCAAATTCTTCTGGTGTAAGAACAACAGAAGAAAATAACAGTAGGGATAATTGATATAAAAAAATCTGTTCAGATAGTGATGCTAAAAGAGCAGCTGTCAGACTGCTGTCTACTTCACTTCTAATCTCTTTCTCAGATCTTCTCAACAAAGCAGACACTTGTGGCTTTTGTTGTTTTTTTTTCCTTTCACAGATGAGGACTTTGTTATTGCTTGAATGCAGCTTTCTAACATACTAACAGTAAAATACATTGTCAAGAGTGATGTCTCACTAATACAACTTGTCTTCCTCAACCCTGTGACTTTTTGTTACAGAAGATTGGCGGTGAAGCCCAACATTCAGAATAAATTCTGAATTTCATCCAGAATACAGACTGCTTAATACAATTCAGTTACTATATCTTTCGAGCCAATGCTTGTATCAAGTGTCCAAATTGCTCACTAGCCTCTCCTTTACACTACTGAGCTCTGAATCTATGTGTGCTTTCTCAACAGCTGAGGCACTAGTACTGATATGGAGTCCTTTATTTATGATGACTTTGCAGAAATAAGTCAAATTCAAGAATAAAACCATTGTAAAATGCCAGATTTCATAAGGACAACTAAAATCACACATTTACTTCACTGAATCAGCATGGCTACGTATAGTCTTCATGAAAAATATAACATAAAGCTGTATCATTCCCATTGTATTTGGAAGCTTTAGATTAGAATATGATGCATACTATATATTTTAAATAAAAATCCAATGTTTTAATAATGTAAAAGTGGAAGGGGTGCTCATAAATACTTCCAGGCAAAGAATATGAAAACATCTACTCTGTAAAATAGTATGTATTCTCTCTGGTTTTCTTGTCAAATAGCTCCAGAGGCTGGATTAGGTCTCGTGAGTTTGTTTGATTTTTTTTTCTTCAGTGAATTTGGTTATACTTCTGGAAAACAGAATATAAATCAAAGATGCTCCGTGTGTGTTACTCTTAAGATTAGCATGACATTAACAAGATAACACTTTAAAATCTCAGAAATACTCTTTGGCTTGGACCAAATGTGTTTTAAGATGCTTTTAGTAGGTATCTTTGTGACATCTTAAGAGATATGACTTGCAGTTCTTATTCTGCTATTCTGAAGTCTGATTTGTGACTTAAAATTCTATTCAAGTTATGCAATTCAGAAGAAAACTGATACATTCTGTTCTTCATTCTCCTTACTAACTTCAGTTTCAAATAGATTTTAACATGCCATTTCACCCTGAGAAGTAGTTGTGTCAAAATAACTTTGTTGCTTAGCAGATTTTCTCATCCACATTATAATTCACACTGCTTTACTTAAACGACAAAAAAGACTTTTACTCCTCTGAAGAGGTGCCTTCACCCTAAGAAATTATCTAGTTTTTATTTTGGTCTTAGTTATCATCAGTAAAATTGGCAGTATGTAGCTGTGGAACCAAAAATTCATACCAGTCTCTTTGGTGACATTTCCCACTTTGCTTTTATCCCATCGTGCAAACATCAAGAGTTCAAAAAAAGGGAAGAGGCAAGAGAAGCAGTGCTTAGGAACCTGGAGGACCTGGAAGCAGCCCTGGTGAGTTGAGGACAAGAAGTAATATTCATTACACATATGGAGACTGCCCCCTGCACACATGAACCTAGTTACTAGTTGTCGTCTACGTATACCAGTATCTATGTAGGGGTCTTGTTATTTTTGCCAAAAAATTGTCAGTATTTGCCATGTATGATCAATTAACTTTAGTCTTATAACAGAGTGAGACTTATAACAGGTGCTGCAGGTGAAAGATTTAGGTTGCTTAAAGAATCACTGTCAAAGATATTAGCAAAAGTAATTTTAATACGAATTTGTAAAAGTGCAAGTAAACAAAGTTCAATGGCAAGGTTAACTCTATTACTTACTATATGGAATAAACATACAAAGGATATTTGAGTTAGAATCAAGCTGAAATATTTATACACAGATCAGGAATGGAAAGGGCAAAGAGGGCCCTTCCCATTGAGTCATAAGGTTCAGAATGGACCCCCTTGCTTTCCTTCTCAGAGAGAAGTCTGGGTGTGGCTGGATTCAAACTTTGTCCCAGTCTATGTCAATAGTTGATATCTAAAGTAAACAGATACAGAGATTTCAATGGTATTAATTCAACATGCTATTATGGGTCCTATTCAACTTTGAGGTAGCAGCAGTTAAAAATTTAATAACACTATTACAATGCATCACAAGGTGAGATTGGATTGTTTTCTAGCAATATTTAATCAGTCAATAATAAAAAATCTGTTATTATCAACAAATGTAACAAAACATCGTAAATCTAATCACACACGCACACACACTGACATATAGAGGTTAACCTGTGATTTAAACTCACAAAATCCAATTGCAGTGAATTACTTATTCTTTTCCTTCATTGACACCCACCAGCAGACAATCTTTGAACCTTTCTTCTTCATTGGCTTCTGTCTGTGGATGATCTGTGGACCTCGCAAAATCTGCTATAAGAGGTATCCCAACTCAACGGGAGATATTGGGTCACAGCTGGCTGCAATCCCAAAGAGCTAAAAGGGCCTCAATTAGAATCGCGATTTGTAGGATCACAAGATGATTGGCTTTGCTCAATACTTTTTCATTATGGTCTTAAGTCTTGTCAGGCCATCTTGGCGTCTTTCAGAATGGGCTACAATCCAGACAGCAGGAGTTTCAGGTATGTTTCCCAGGCAACAGGAATTCCAGGTGTGGTTAGAGAGTGCCTAATCATCCCAACTCACTGTACTTGTACCGAGGACAAGAAGGTACCAGGCTGTCTCAACTCACTGCACCAATAGGCAAGATGAGAAGGTTCAAGATTGTCCCAGCCCACTGCACTTGTAATTAAAACAAGAACACACTGTTGACTGGTCCTAACATTGCAACGCAGCCCAAGTGGGGTCTGCACCACCACACGTGGAGGATTGACTTTATGTCACTGCAATTACAATACTTTAAAATGTTTAAATTATTTTAATAAGCTTCTGAACTCTAGTGTTACTGAAATGACACATTGTGATGCTTTAACAGTGTGAAGGTATGACTCCTCGCATATGGGGTTATCGTCTCAAATTCTGAGTTGTTTCAGCTTAAGATACTAAAAAAACTTTTTCCCTGAGCAGTGGTAATGAGGCTTTCTTCTTTATGGATTTGCTTCCTTTGTCCCTGTCACATTTTGGACAGGAGGGGCAGTCAAGAAAACGAAAGTAGACCTGTGGGTTGAAATGAAAAGAGATTTAATAAAATAATAGTAATGAACTAATAAATGCTAATAAATGCTGATACAAGATACAAAGTTATACTCAAATCCAGACAGTAGTCGCAAGATGAGCACTTATAGCAATGAAGGTGGAACACCCAGCACTGTGAGTACAACAGCTCTAGTGAGAACATAATGGTCACAGCAAGCAGAGGAGCAGGTCTCAGGCATGGTATGACTGAGAAAACAGATAAGAACCTTTCAGGAAGGCAGCCATGGTAGAATCCCTCAAACATCCCTGCAAACTTCCCAATTTATAGAGAGGGTGACATTTATAGTATGGAATACATAGGTTGGCCAGCTTGGGTCAACTGCCCTAGGCTTCACCCATCTTAGTCTACTGCACCTGCATGGTTCAAAACTACCCTTGACCTTGGTCCCTATGCAGCACTGTATACCAGAACTAGTATAAATTAACACAATGCATCTTATTGTTTTTGTTCTCAGAGAATTTGACTCCTCTCAAAATTACAGTTTCTCTGAATAGAAAAAGGATCTTAGAATTCCATCCCAACAGAATCCCTTCTCTTGCAGGGACTCATAGGAGATCTCATGATTAACGAGCTACCTAAATTGGTTGTCCTGTCAGTGCATTTGTGGTGTACAGAAAGTTACATGGTCAGCTGGCTGCTCCCAAACAATCTGTACAATGGTTGTGTTTTTTCTGAGTGTCTTCTGGGGCACTAATGCAAGACTCTCTCTCTTCCGCCTTTCCATTGATGTTTCATAAAATTTGTAGGAACCTATCAATAAGAATTATTTCAACTTTGGCTGAAACTAGCCAACAAACTTAAGAGTTTTTGGTAGAAATGACAGATTGTGATCCCACAGGACATGTTCTCACAAGAAAATAAACTATTATTTTATTAATTCACTTCCCGTATTAAGCACAAGTCACCTTACTGTTGGGCTGCCTCAATTACCTAAAATGTATATCAGAGATATTGTAAAACCATATTCTTTGCTTACAAATGAAAAGGACAAGTTTACTCACATTTCTTTAATTTGCACTTTTGTATTTCTAGCTGTGATGTTCATCCTTTTATTTGGAGGTTTCTTAAACTATATTCTGAAACAGATGTAATCATATTTGGTTCGTATTCACCTGATGTGCTACTGGAAAGTTCATTTATGTTGCTGAATTCTTTGACAGAGTCATGCCTCTTCATCTGTCCTTTTACTAGCCATTTCCTCCATTTCATGAAATGTAAACTCTACCTTTTCTTTTAGAAAACCTCCTCAGTCCTCTCTACCCTGTCAATCTTCTCATTCATCAGAAACTCCAGGTCTGACCCATTGTGATACCAACATCTTGTTAAATTTAAAGCGGTGTGTATGTCTTTTATTTTCCATGCTGCCTGGGAGGACCTCTCCTCACACCTTCATAAATTTGCACTATTATCAATCTCTGAGTTCGTTTCTTCTTCCCCATGGTGTTTCTGCAACATTTGACACCAGAGTGCTACTACATGGGCAGTCAGGTTGACCATCTTTACTTTCCCTGTTTCCTTGTGGTCTCCCATCTATTCTATGTCCATATGTTCTCTATCTTGTATTTAATCTGTAAGATACTTGTGTCAGAGAACATCTTTTCTCTTTCTGTGTAACATCTGTCCTGGTGATTTCCCAGTCTCTGCTAAGGGAACTTGGGTATTGCAGCAAGGTTATTATTTTTGTAAATAAGTGAGTTCTAGGAAGCTTAAAACACATATAAACTTACAATGTGTAGCAGCAAAGCTTTATTAATAAAAGTTCCTTCTATCAGGTTCAAATAAAATTTTCCTTAAATTTCCAGTTTGCGCCTTATCTGGTATTCATTTTTTTTGGCCTCTGCTCTGTTGCTTTCACTAGGACATATCTTCAAATAGAACCATTGTTGTGGGATCAGAAATGTTGTATCCATTACACAGAGTGGAAGAACTGACCTCAGTTTCCACATACATACCACCAAATAACACCTATGAAAAGGTATGTTTTTGAAAAGTTGTTTTGTTGTGGGTTTGGTTTTTTTTTTAAATGATTGTCATCAGCACTTCAACACAGTCCTTTGACTGTGGCTGAGCATTATAAAGGACAGTTCCTTAGATCTGCTCCAGTTTGCAGCTGTCAACTATCATGACAGTAGAGCTGGGGAATCTAAGGGGCAACACAAGGAAATCCTTGATTGATTGCTTGTCTCAATTTCTCATATCCTAAAAATCTGAAGGATACTGTGTTCTATAGTCACAAAAATAATCTACAGACTACTGACACTCCCTCAGCTGCACAAGTTCCTCATGAAGATGCAGTACTAGGAAAGGGTTTGACTGTTACCATAAATTGCGAAAGCAAAATTAGGAAGAGATTGCTCATGTCCCTAGATACAAAAATATCTTAATCTTTCATATATACTTTGTAGAATTGTATTTCATTTTATGCTCTGAAAACTGTTGTAAGTTAAGAAATGGTATAAAGAAATTAGTTTTACTTAAGCTTTCTGAAATTGTTGAAGGACTGCAGTAAACAGCAGTAGTAGGTGTTGCCAGGAAAATTGTCTTGCGAGTATTTTTTTAACATGAGTAGCAATCTTAAACTGGGATGCATGAGAGTACTGTTATTGACATAAGTCACTAGACCCTGTACTTCATTCTCTTCAGACTTTTAGATGTTCTTTGAGGTTTATTTAATGCCTCAAGTTAAAGGACTCTGACTTAATCACAGAGATCCAAACAGCCACAGGCTTCCATGGTTGTTAGTTCCACAGGCTTTTAGTTTAGTAGATGTAAATAAAATAGTAGCAGAAGAGTTTTCAAGCCCTTTAAGAAGCTGAAGTGCAAGCTGAAGTGCATAGAGGTGCACAGTAAAATTTTTCAAGATTACTTGTCCAATTAGGTCTCCTTTCTTGAGAGGATGAAATAACTTGGGAGTGTAAGGCAACCTTATCAGAGCAGGAAGCCCAGCTCCTACTAAGTTGAATGAGAATAAACCACCACATTCAGTCTAACAGTGAGGAAAAGGCAAACCTGAAACCTTTTCTCAAGCAAACTCCCTTTGAGGGTTCCAACTTTTATTTTATTTTGTGAGAAAGTTTTGATTTTATCACCATCTGCTCATTTTTACTCACATGAAGCCTTTGGATTCCCATTGATTTTTCCAGCATTTAGGCAAACTGGGTAACAATTACTCTTATTTTTTTCAAAAGGTTGGATGAACAGCATGTAGCTGTTTCTTTTACTTAAAATTACTGATTATTGTTGCAAAACATTATTTTTCCCCACTAGTTTTTAGCAGAGTAGAAGACTCAAGATTCAAACATGCAGAAACTCTACAAACTTTAAAATTCAAACAAGGTTTCAGCATCAGAACTTGCAAATTATCCCTATTATAATTTTTTTTAAAAATGGTGAAATATTCCCAAAATCATACCTAGGAGTTTTTAAATTTTAACCATAAATTCTGATGTTATGAAGGCAAAAAAATCTCAATCTTTTCTCAATTTAACCTTTCAATCACAATCCTAAGAGACATCCACAGGGTATTTACAAGAGTTACTCAAACTTCTTGTAGTAAAATAAAACTCTATCATATGATCTACACATTTTTGTAAGTAGAAAAATTCAAACTATGTTTGCTTTAAGAGAAACCTCTTTTTCAGACTAAGTTTTCACTTAAGCAAACCTGACTCTGAATTTCTCTCTCCAAAGCATAATTTCATGCATAGTAAGTAAGAATTCTGCACCCAAGCTGAGCAGTACCCACAGAATAGAGATGCTGATGATATAATATAGTTTTATGAAAGCACCGAATCAGGAGCAGTGAAAGAAGCAAATAGAGTGTTGGAAATTATTCAAAAAAGAAATACAGGAGGTAAATTATTATTATGCCACTGCATAAATTCATCATTTAACTACATTTTGAATTCTTCCATTTCAGTTTTATTGTTTTTTGAAATGTGAGAACAAGAACTGAGGAAAATGCAGAGAAAGATATCAGGGTTGATCAAGTTGAAGAATAGTATCTGTATGAGGAATAACTAAAGAGGCTAGGAATCAGCCTTGGAAGAGGTGAGTGAGGAGGGATAGAATAAAAGTCTGTAAAGTCATGAGCAGAACGAAAGCAAAATAAGGAATGATTATTTCCTCTCTTTTCCAGTAGAAGGCCTAGGGATCATGGAAAGAAATAAGTAAGTTGAAATAATCAAAGGAGATACTGCCTCGCACAATTCCTCAAGAAGCTGTATACTTTCAAAATTTATGTAGGCTCAAAATTAATCTGGACAAGTTAAAAAATTCTAGAGGATTAGTCAAAAGCAAGAGTTGTAACTCAGAAAACTCTGAGTCATAGTTGTTAACTGTGGAGATATACACACAACATCTGCTGTATTACCTGGTCAGGGCCAAACTTTGGTCTCACTTAGAAGGGTTACTTAAGCATATACGTGCATATGTACATGCAGAAGATGGACTTTGAGTGCATAAATGTGTTCTGCCACTTTTTTTAGCATATCTTGGAATGTTCCCCAGTTTAATGAATTTTTATGAAAAAATAAAACAAACAGCAGAAATACATTTTCATATTGCACTTTACCAGATCCATTACATTGAAATTCATAAATCATTTATGTTATATAGCATATTTATGGGGACAGCAGTTTTGTTTGATTTGCATCTTATAGACTCTGAAATAGTGGAACTATTTCTGAAAAAAAAAAGACAATATGATGTAGTAATAAAAAAAAACATTTTACAGATTTTAACATCTTATCTGTCAAGTTGTGTATCCCTAAAGCAGTTGAAGATCTCTATAGGACTGTGGACTTGTATTTGTCATCTTTGTCTAAAAACACCTCCCTCACACACACACACACACATGTGCTCCCCAGAATCACTTCAAGACATACAGGATTTCCCAATACACCCATAGTTCTCAACAATTGTAGTTTCATTTAAAATGTACTCATTCTGTGTGTATTCTTTGGATTTTCCCTTTAACATTGGGCCAGATGGTGTCAGCGGGAGCTTGTAATGTGAAGCTGTTCTCACAAATAAGGAACTTTTGAAGACATAGCCCCTCAGTGAACTGCTGTAATATCAAAGGCTACTGATGCTTTTTTTTTTTTACGGAGACAAGGGTTCGTTTGCTCGTATTGAGTAGGGTGAGAACACAGATTTCCTCTTTTTTCCAGGTCTGAGCATAAAGATGGTACTGATTAACACCATCTTTTGCATAGAACGTCACAGCAGCACAAGGCTTATTGTATATGACACAGATCCCCATGAATATTGACAACATTTCATTTAACTTCTCTCCATTTAATCTGGTTTTTACCCATTAGAAGCCTCAATGTGTAAAATAGGTAGTACAAAAGCATGTAATTTCAGCAGATAAATGGAATTCAACTTTTTTGTCTACTTCTATTCTAGCCATTCTGACTTGCATGGTTACGCTAGCAAAAGAAGCTGGTATCTGAAACTGGGGAAATGAATAATTGTTTTTATTAGGTCAATAGTTACTGCTTCAGACATATATCATAATTAAAACTATGTTCCAGCACCCTTACACAGTGAACAAAATTAGTTTCATACACTCTGTGGTACATAATAGGGAAACTAGAGCTACAGCAGCTATCCAAAGACAGACTCCTCAGTGATCAAATACAACAAATTTAGTAAGTTTCATTCTATCTTAAGTCAATGACACCCTACTTGATAGAACTGAAAATGAAATTTAGCTCTGTGAGACAGCTGATATCCTGATGTTTCATTTTCTTTCACAAGGAAAATCTAGGTTGCAAAACTTTCCTGACAACAAATATTTTCAGGAAAGGTCAATTCACCAGTGAAGACATTTTTCATTTTGAATGGACTCAGACTTATTTTGCATCCACCTAAGCCAGTGTTGTGGCTTACAGGAAAAGCAACACAGCTGTCTCATACTTTAAAAATTGGACTTCTCAACTGACAGGGAAATGTACTTTAGCTGGGAGTATTCCTCTGTGGATAAACTTGCTGTGATATATCATGAGAAATATAGTCTAGCCAAGCTGAAGCAATGTGAAGTACCCAAACTGTACTACTATAATGAGGCTCTAAAGCTGCTTAGGAAAAAGCAAAATGCAGTCAAGACATCCAAATGGAAATCTGTTGAGGTGGATAGACTTAACTGGAGAAAACAAGTTTAACAACAGAAAGCAATTTGACAATATACTTTCCCACAAACTTCTTGATTTGCAAAACTGGGTTTTAAAAAAATACTTTTTTAAATGTGGGGAGCTTGATCAAAGTCAGGTATTAAATAGTGATTACTACAAGCCAGGGCAACACATGGACCAACCTTTATTTATGTTATGCAACTCCTAAATTCATGCAGTTCTGTTGATCTCATTTGTTTTATGTTACACAGTTACACTTTCTATGTGAATGAGCATTGAAGAATTGTGCCTTAATATATTCTGCAATGCAGTTAACATTGAATACAATACTTAGATGCATGAGATGATACAAACATTGGCTAAATATTTTACTTAATTTTGAATGTTTTCAGCTGTATCTACTGGCAGAAAATATTTTCCTTGGAGCATGGCCATTTTTTTCTCTGTGTGTTGCCTCTTTTTCTTTATTCTTAAAGCTAGTGGTTATAGAGAAATAATCTACAGTTACTACTAAAATTTCCTCTTTCCTATATTTCAGGTTCTTTGGAGGTTTCCCACTTCTTTTATTTTCAGTATTTCAAAAGCACAGAGTTTTGAGGAAGCTGAGCAACAAATAAAATCAAAGGAGACCAGTATTTATCTGTTCTTTCTGGTGTTACACATGTATGTGTTACCGGTATCTTTTATGAACATTTTTATTGATTCCTGTGTTTAAAATCACCTATCTATTCCATGAGTCAATGGAATTATTTCCAAAGTTCTTTCAAACTATGCTTTTAGCTGAAGTGAAGAATGAGCAAGGTTTAGAAAATCCACTAAAGTACCTGTTTTAAAATACAGTACACCCTCATCTATACAATGAGCTAAAACCTTGAATTTGCAGTGATGAAAATTGTATTTGTGGTGGGGTTTTATGTATGTGTAGCTCACAGTGCTATTTAATTTTATCAAAATCCTGACTGGATTTTGATTCAAATTCCTAGAGCAATAGGAGAATATTATCTCTATTGAACAAACAGTGGCAACTTTTGAAAGAAAAAGGTCCAGTGAACTAGCAAATGATCTCTTTCTCCACAGGTTTTCTTGCTCATTTAAAGTGTCTGAGTCTCAGGCCGTGTTTCTAGGTAATAACAGAGAACAGACCACAAAACCTAGCCCTGTCAGGGCTGGCATTCTTTGTTCACTAAAGTCTATTGCTGTGGGAAATTGTCTTCTTTCCATTAAAACTATAATGGAAGCTATACATGGAAAAATATATTTAAAGACCAGACATATTAAAAAATATTTCAATTTTAATGTGGGATGTATAAAATTTTGTATTTCCTCGCTCAAGTTCCCACTGAAATCTGGAGACTTTTCCATATAATCTTCCTGTAACTCTTCCTCCAGTTGAAGAGTTCTTTAACATTCTACTTGAGCATTAGTATAAACATTATAGTATAGGTTTCCTAGTTAATATGCATGAATTCAATTCTAAACTTGGCTACAAAC
>VZRW01011539.1:153974-431041 GCA_013398125.1 Aegotheles bennettii | reverse complement strand
AATAAACCAAATCTGTGTCAGAACCTAGAGTCCAAACTATTCTTTAGAGTCAGAGACTAAGACTGGAAATGGTCTCAAGTTACACCAGGGGTGGTTTACCTTGGATATTAGGAAAATATTCTTTACTGAAAGGGTTGTCAAACACTGGAAGAGGTTGCCCAAGGAAGTGGTTGAGTTGTCATCCCTAGGTGTGTTTAAAAGTCATATAGATATGGTACCTAGGGACATGGTTTAGCAGTGGGCTTGGTAGAGCTGTGTTAGTAGAGTTAAGTTAATGGTTGGACTCAATGATCTTATAGGTCTTTTCCAACCTAAGTGATTCTATGATTCTATGGATCCAGCTGCACCTAGACTCCTCTCTGAGAAGGAGTTTAGAAAGCAAGGGGGTTGAATCTGAACCTCACGACTCGGCAGGAGGGTCTTCCTGGACTCTTCTGTAACAAATGTGAATGCAAATTTTCCAAATCTTGGCTTATCTCAAACACAGGGCTCATGACCTTCTACCTTCCCCAGTGTGTTCAGATGGTACACAGATAGTCTGTTGTCAGATGTGATTAATATTGCCTGTAAAAAAATGCAGTATGAGCCCTACAGTGTATTTTACTTCCAGCAGATTTATGTATAGAGTGTTAACTTATTTTTGGCCAGTGTCCCACTATTAACAAACTAAAAAGCAGCCTATGTTGAATAGCTTGAACCCTCTACAGACATAGAAGTCAACATATGCTTCCACCATACCATGACTTAGCTGTTACTGAGGTGGAGATCAGCAGTTACCCAGTATTTAAGGTCGGATTCCATTCCAAATAAATCAGGAGAAAAGGTCTTGGATTTGAATCTTACATGTGAAGTCAGGATCACACAGTTTCCATATTTAACTATGGAAAAATCCATCATATCTCACTTCAGCTGAGGATAAACAAACATGGGTAATGAACAGGTATAACTGAGAAGCCAGCAAAAGTAATCATGAATTCTGTACTAGTTGCTATTCCCAGAAATTAACATAGTCACATAGAGAAATTGTGCCTTTGAAAAGGTGAATCAATTGGTCTCCTCTGTATCAGTGCTGTTACTTACCCACCTAGGGAGATGGGTGCTAGGCATTAGAGAGGTGGGTAATATATTTATTATTTGTTGATTTAAATATCAGTGCAATTACATGCTTTAAGAAGCCATTTTGGATAAAAATACTGTTGATAGTAATTTGGTTGCTGCTGGAGGCCCTCATGCAAGGGTGTGATTCCCCTGTGCTGCTCAAGGAGCTTGCTGTCAGAGCACTCCATGGCAGTCAGTTTTTTTGACAAGCTGAGTTCCACAGGAAATGGGCTGGATCAATCCTGTTGTAATGTGACCCACGGGGAATGAGCTTTAGTGTCTCTTCCTGGGTGAGATCAAAAGAGGAAAGAAACTCTCTTTTTTCCCCACCTTCTGAGGACAGCAGAAAGAGATAAGTGTGTCTAAGTGATAGAGAAGCAAAACCTGGTTCTTCACCTCTCTTCTCTCTGAGCAACAGAACTGCTTGACACATAGTGATGGCTGATTTATTAACTGGATTTGACCTGCCTTTATTGAGTTAGCACAAGCAAAATCACATCTGCCAGCTTCTGCCACTGCAGATGAAAGTTAATGTTTTAATGTGGGTATCTAAAGTACAATCATCCTGAATCTTTCAATTTCAAGACTTGCTCATTCCTGCAAACCGCAGTATTCCTTATTATACATGGATTTGTTTTGCCTAATATTTATTTAAATACATTTATTCATAAATGTGGTATCTCATCCTATATATAGTGTCTTTATATATATATGCAGTCTGTTACAGAATCACAAAGCTGTTGATAGCAAGCTGTACAAATATTTACAATCCAAATGAGCAGGCAAAGCATGATGTGCTGTAATGTTAACTTACCATTGGAAGCATGTCATGCACGGCTGAACAACAGAGTATTAAAAGCTGAGAAAATGCTAAATGGTGCTGATAAAAAAAAAGGTCCCTAAAGACCAAAGGCTCAAATGGATTTATTCTGTGAAAAATACAGGCTGTGTTCAGACCCTTGAACAACAGGAGCTTTAATCTGTTAATCAGTAAAGACTTAAATAATTATTTTTGTTTATGACAGCACCCAAAATATTTAGGCTGTGTTCAGCCATATGGAGGCATAATATTTAATGGCATCACCGACTTCATAGATTCCACATGGGAGGAGGATAGAAAAGCAGCCAAATACAGAAACCTGTGAGAATGGTAACTGTTAGTGTGCATCACATGTTAAGCTAAATGCTTAGAGTAAGGGTTGGTTCTAGAAAATGTACTGGAGTGCGAGACAACAGATCTGAATTTTGTTCCCTTCTCTCCCAGCAGTATAACTAAGTTCTCTGACTTTCTGCAGTTTGCTTTCTCCTAGCCCTTCTCTATTTTGTCAGCTTTCTGTAGCGAAGTCTGTTTCACGCTGTGTGTGTGCTTTCCCAAGTCAAACTGAAACTAGATTTCCAGTGGGGGGGTTAGTGCTACTGTATTTCTTCTGGGAGAACTGCCTGCAGTAACAGCATGTCTTACAGAAATTATCTTATGCTGAAATGTCACTGTCCCAATGTTCCCAGTCTTAATGAAAACTCTGCAAATTGGTGTTTAGTGAGTACCATTTCTAATCAAAATGAAAAATTAGTTCAGTTTGGAGTACTGCAGATAAAACTAATTATAACACCACCCCACAGGGAAACCGAAATGAAGAAAAGTTTTGGTAAAGATTCCCAACTTAAGGGCGCATATCTCAGCTACTTATTACCAGTCTAGGTAGCTGAGATTTCCATAGTTGCCCCAGAGAAATAATACATGTCTTCTGTATGTGTTTATTCTAAATTCCTAGACTGCTTTGCAAACCTCAGGCTGGTTTCTTGAGTACTATGGCCCTATTACCCTTACCCATTGTAGGAGAAAATGTTACATTTTAAAAGAATATTCATCTAAGTTTCTCTTCATATGCTTGGCTAATGCAGGTGAGGTGCAGTTGGGACTGTAACCTGTTTCATAGGTTAACAATATATAAATGTAGTAAGTAAAAGAGATTTTAACTTCTTAAGTAAGAGATGAGATTTGTTTATTCTTTCCCTCAATATTAGAAAGCTCAATTATTCCCTCAATAATTTTCTAGAACCAGGGAACAAGACTGAAGTAAACTAATCATGTATTAATTATGTAGGAAAATTTAAACATCTTTCAGTTAGTTTGACAGAGTTTACTATGGATACAACAAAATGAAAAGCATTTATCTCAAGACCAATATCCTTTCTGAGCTCTAGATAGGATTTTTTATGAGAGTTTAACTGAAAGGAGAACTTGTTGGAAGTTATTCCATATTTAGATACTGAAAAATCAAATCCACCTCTCATTCTGTAGTACATACCGGATGATTAATTTGTCGTTTCACAATACTGAGTGTTCAGCTTTCATGTAACAATGCCATTACTATTTCTTTATTGCTAAATACGAAGAAGCTGCAGTTCTCTGTCTGAACATAGCTGAGGCTTTCTGGCACCCAGTGTCATGTTTTTAATGTGATAAATCTACATTTTCACATAAAGATAGAGTAAGGTTGCTAGATCTCATTTCAAGTGTTTAAATGTTTTCTTTAAACTCAAATGTGAAAGGATTTATGTTAAATACAAAGAGAATCCTGGGATACTAAGTAAAGAGAAAAAACACAAGGATGGTGGGAGGTGAAGTGCTACATAGTCAGAATGAAAAACAGTCAGGAAAACAGAGCTCAGAAAGGTTAAGGTAAAGGCAAATAATACATTGCATATACTTTTCCTATCTACCAGAATGTTTTCTCTAACTAGAGTAAGCTGTGTGTTTAAAGAAAATCCCTTTAGAAAAATCCAGGGTTCAAATCACAAGAGGTAAGCACTATGAGAAATTGGCATCTTGTAACAAAAAAGGATTTTTTTTCTTTTTTAATAAACAAAATGTCAACCCTCTGAAGGCTTACCTGTTCTGTCACCAGGAATCCACCACACTAGTACTGGAGGTGGCCAACTCACAGTGAACAATGAGCTTCAGAGGAGACCATAGAGAAAAATCAGAACTGGCCAGGGCTGCCCCCTCCCTGGAAGTGTTCAAATCCAGAGTGGATGGAGCTTTGAGCAACCTGGACTAGTGGAAGGTGTCCCTGCCCTTGGAACTAGATGATCTTTAAGGTCCCTTCCAACCCCTACCATTCTATGATTCTATTATTCCAAGAAAATAAGAACAGTGTTACCCTCAGTGCTACAATAAGCTTTCCCATACACTTTGTGACAAAACTATGCTTGGATGAGGAATTTGGATGTGTTTAGGGCATTATGCATGTAAAGCCTGTTTGATTAATATTGAAACATATTTGTGAGAACCTGATAAATGTGAGTACCACATGACTGGAGGGAAGGAAGAACTCCTGACACTCCTGACTGGACAGTCAGGAAAGAACAGTATAAAAAAAGAAAAACAAAATGGATAAATGCTGAAATGAATAATGTAGTGCCTTGAAGAATCCAAGAAAGTGAGAAAAATAAGTGGAAGGGCTCTCAAAAGTGGGTGGTAGTGTATTTCTTTCAAGGCAGACAGGGAAAAACAGGGTTTGAAATTGCAGCAACCAGATTCAGCAAATATTTGTTGGAATGTTGCAATATAAACTGGCTATGGAATACTTAAAAAGGTCTTTTCCGTGAAATCTTCAATAAAATCCTCCATGATCTGTTTGAATGGATGGGGAAACAGAGTCTCAGAGTAAGTAAGAAACTTGCCTGTGACTCCTGAAAATGTAAGTGGAAGAGCAGAGAGTACAAGTACCGTTACTTGCCTTGCACTTTGTCTTTGAGAATTTGCCAGCCCCTGGCCATCTGTGAGCAGAAAAATTCAGAGTAAAGACTTATAAAAGTTGAGGTGAGGCTTTTTTACACATCCTTGCTTTTTAGGGATCCTAAAATTCTTATTATATTTTTGACATGGTTTCTTTTATGTTTTTCTGGGGCACGTAGTGATGGCTTCTATTGACAACATGCTAGAATAACTGGATTAAGACAAACCACTATACTTATTCTCATGTTTTGTTGAATAAATATTTCCAAAGCCTGCCCAAGCAAGCTGGTAATTACCTAAGAAGACCAAGTAAGCACAGATATCGCTGAGGCTATTTTAAATTTCCTGTTATTTATTTATTTATAAAACCGAACTGACTCACTGTATTTGAATCAGTTTGCCTCAAAGCCTATATTCAGGCTTTATGTATTTCTTCATAAACAAATTTTTAGAATGATTCAATGATTTCATGGCTCTCCCACTGTTTATTTGCTAAAAAAACCCCAATAATTTGCTTCTGAGATGCAAGTGTTTTAACTGCACTTTATCAGTGTTTACATAGCACTTCTCATACAGAATTATCCAGAAGTACTCAGTAACCTTGAAAATTTATAATACAAACTACATAAAGGCATACTTTCTCCAATCATTGAAATGCATGCAGGATGCTAGACTTGATAGAGCAATCACCTGTCCTGCATTCCTGCATTGTTGTAGGCTGCTATGGGGAGTATATGCACAGAATTGGAAATGATGTATTGCACTTTGTATGTAACTTTTTATCTGGGTTCTTAGATATAAGTATTGCAAAGCTGTTTCTGTCGTAAACTTTCTATGCTATAATTGTTTCCTCTACTTGACTAGAACATTAAATGTCTGGCTGGAAGTATTACAGGTCATCTGCAGTTACTAAACCACTCAGATACAATGCTGACCTTCATCTAGTGATTCCCCCCTTCAGCTGGAAGCAAACACCTGTGGAGTGTAAAGAGATTAATGGGAACTGTCTGTCACCTTTCTCTGAAGTACTAAAGAATTGTTTCATAGAATGAAATTGTTTTATAAGTTGCATTACTGGTTTTAGATGAAGTATCCTCTCATTTTACTGACTGCTAGAATTAGGACTCCGGTGTGAAGTGTCCTTATCAATATATATTTCAGTGGACCTGTGGACTTCAATGAGACAGTGAACGTCCTGTACTAGTTCCTGTATGGATTCAGTACAGGATTATAATCCAAACAGGTTAGAAATTTAAGTAAATAAATCAGTATTTAGATAGGTTGCATACAGATGCTGTGTTAAATAACTGTTCTTGGTACTTATTAGTGGTTTATTTTTGTGTATTACTTCTTCCTCATATGTTTCCATAATATCTGTGCAATTGTAGAGTTAACTTTACCCATGGTTACTCCAAGAAAAAGTAATGCAAGAGAAATTAAAATGCTCAAGACAGGCATCAATTACAGACAAAGTCAACTCATTCTTTCAGATATCAACCATCTATTCCAAGTACCTCAAAGATAGCGTGCTTTGGGTGAGTAGTAGTACCTCATCATTGCCTTCATTTCCTATGGAGTTTCCTTCAGGTAGAAAATGCCAAGGCAGAAATGGCAGAGTCCAAATGGACAATTGCACCCTTCCTGAAGGCTTCACCTGCCTCCTTGGCAGGTAACCTCCCTGCCCTATAGCTGAGCCATGGGGGTTTGTACATGGCAATAAACAAATGTAAACATGAGTGGAAACTGTGCTCTGAGGAACTGGGGCAGTTAGATAGCAGGAGCAATGTTTTATGGCAGTTACTCCTGGTGGGAGTTTTTCAGAGAGGGTTTGTATGCATTGGGATTCTCAGCATGGCTAGCATGTATCAGTCTGTGGCTTCATTTAGGCAAGGATATTTTTAAATTCAATTTTAGGTATGTTATGGTTGGGGGGACACAGGTAAATTTCATGGTATTGCTGCAAGGACCAGAGAGGAGGTGGAGTTTAGGACCCTCTGTGCAAAGGGCTCCGGGGTGGGGAGAGCTGAGGGAGCCGCATTGTTCCCGCTCCCTGCCGGCCTCTATAAAAGGCGGGAGCACAGAACGGTCCCTCCCAGCGCTTCCCTTCCTCGCCTCATGGAGCCGCCCTGGAGAGAGTAGGAACTCTGCCTTCGCCAGCAGCTCCCCATGTGCACAGCAAGATACGAGTCCATCGGGTGCTGGGAAGAGCTTTGGACCCTTTTCTCTGCATCGGCTTTGCCATGGGAGACTTTCGGGAACTTCTCTCGGCGACCACCGGGCTCAGGTTGTACCTATGCTGTGCCTTTTGTTCCTTTCCCGTCTGGAAATCCCCCTTCCCCGTTCTGTTAAACCTGGTACAGTTTTAACTTCCAACCCTTAGGGCTCTTTTCCTTGTTCCCCTTTTATCTTCCCCCGGGGGTGTGTGTGTGGAGTAACAGAGGGAATTCTGTTCTCTGGGTTGTGGCTCGCCCTGGCCACTTATGCGGCGACAATGTCCCTGCAGTTTCACTGATGGCTTGGGAACCAGAAACTGTTCTGGAACTCCTGGTTTTGTATTCACTTCTTTGTTCTGCCAAATCACCTCTTCTGACCCGGGGCAAGTCTTCGAACCTCTCTGGCTGGGATGTATCCCACCAAGTTCTGATACTGAGACACAAAGTAGTGCTGTTGCCTAAGGTTTCCTGAAAGGACCAAGTGTGGCATTTCTGCACAGCTGTACCAACCTCCTCCCCTCTAATACACAAAAAGCTTCAAGCTTCTGCATTCTTAACTAAGGCTTTTCAATTAGTCTGGCTGTATTTAGGTGGTATGAAACCACTGACTTCCTTGCCTGTGCCTATAAAATGCGGAATGCTTGCTTTTTCTCTTTTCTTTTTCCTCCTTGTTATTCTCTCAGGTAAATGCTGTCTGCAACAGTGCAGGTCTGTACAATGCAGCCTTGATTTCCATTCTCTAAATACACTATAGAGTCCTTTAATTGCCATAATAATAGAAATAATAACAGAAAATGCCACTGTTTCTGTTTTGCATCAATCAGATTACATTTCCTCTGCCAAACTAGGAGGCTATTTAGTTTGCTTTAACACAGGAGAGGCTATTAATTATTATTTTGGAATTAAATGTAGCACCTTATTTCCAGATTAAAGTTAATGTATCCCCCTGACAGAACTTTGAGTGGTAACAATCTGTCCAAGTGAATGACTGGCATGTGCATTACGTGAGAGCAATCCTATTCTACGGGTATTGCTTCCTTGCCTGTTAAGTAGCCTTCAGTCTCTGTTCAAACTGAGCTTCTATTCCTACTGCAGATTAATTCTTGTTACTGGATGCTCAGTGTTGAGCACTTTCTAAAGATCTAAATGCCTGCGAAAAATATTGCCTGCCACTCTACATATGCTTTGTTCTCCTGGGAATACAACAAATAGGTGAAGCAGGCTATCTGTAGAGTTCCTAAGTTTGCTGAATTTCAAGCTGTTTGCTATTTCCAAGGTGACTTCTTAACAAGCAAATTAAGAGTAGTATCAGCTGGAACTGCTCCTCACAGTCCCCCGCTGTCCTTGCCCCCTCTGTTCTAGCTAGTTCAGGTAGTAGTGCTTTGTTTTTCAGAGTTCTGATTCTGAAGTTTTGTGATTTATTTTGAATTAACTCCATTTTCTTAGATTTTTCTGTATCAATTTAGACACAAGAGTCTCTGCAACTTGCTCACACTCTTGTCACACTTAAGAGCTCAAAAAAAAACCAACCCCAAAACAACAGAAATTTACAGCACTTATGTTGACCAAACAAACTATTTCCTTTTCAAATCTCACCTTCTCTCAACAAAATGGTCCAGACTATGTGATTCTAAATGTTCTGTTACTGCTGCCTTGCACTGACCTTTTCTCCTAATTTTTGCGGGGAGAATGTAATACCATGGCTCTCTGTTGATGCAGAATGCAGGAAATTACCATTGTATCTGCAGCTTTTGTCATCAGACAAGGCTGACTTCTAGGCTCTGTTGTCAGGAATAAATAATATGGTGGCATTTTTGTAGACTGAGACAGAAAAGGAGAATGACAGCTACTGCTCTCAGAAGGAAAACTTAATCAAAGCTTAATTCCCTCTTATAATTAAGTCTTCAAAATTGATACATAACACATTCAAGTAAGGCATTTTTAATTTAATTAATTTTCTAAGGACTAAAAGAGTAACTAATTAAAAAAGTACAGTATGCCTTGCAAAACTTCCAGAACCATACCAGGAATTCTCTGCCTCAGATGCTGCAAGAGTCATTTTGGAATTTATGGCAGTGCTACAGCTAGAACAAATATGACCATAAGAATGCCAGGCTGCTTCCCCTGTGTGCATTTTCTTGCAAGAAGTTGAGGCACAGGACTTCGAGTTGCCTGGAAGAGGACTGGAATGAGAGACCTTGAGTTATTTCATTATGTTGAATTACCCTGTTTGAAAAGAGGTTCACACTAGTGTTGTATTAGATACCATTCTTGTATAAGGAAGAATGGACCTCAGTAAAAATAATTCCCAGGGATGAATTTGTCTGTATTTTCTCACTGGCACAGTAAAACAAAGCACACATTTTACCCCTATGGTTCTGATACTTTCTGCCCTCATCCTTATTGTCTGTGCAAATGACAAGGCATCAAGTAAAAAAATCAAAGGTACAAATTATATGATCCAAATCATATCTTAGCATGCGCTGCGCAGAAGTGGTGTTGCCTGGATATTTGTCTCCAAAAGTTCTCTCAAACGCTTTCCATCCTATCCCACAGCAAGGTTGGGTATTTTGGTGCTTGTACCATCATGGAGACTACAAGGAGAGGAGTGATGGAAAGAGTGCATTATACCTGACTGTATTTTTGCATTTCTGGTGATGAGCTTCATAAAACTTAGTCCTTGCAAGACAAACTGCTAGTCTTTTGAATTGGCAAACACTGTATGGGGTCACAGCAAAACCATATACATTAGAAGTAGTAATTTGGAAGCACCTTTAGCTCACCTGTCTTCACTTTAATAACTTTTGTACCTCTGCAGCAGGTGTCATTACTCCAGGCAGAAATTACCAGAGTAGGAAAGGACCAGGTGTTGGTGTTGCTACACCAAATTCAACATAGTTAATGTAGGCTTGTTGTAAATGAGCTGTAAGGAAAAACTGTTGGGGGTTAACAGTTCCATGTGTGATCAATAGAAAATAAATTATTTCATTAGAAAATTTGAGACAATGACCAACAGCTGGATGACCAAGTTAGTTTCCTCTGGATTCTGGTAAGTTTCAAATGTAATTGTGTTCCTTTTGAGAATGCTTGCCATAGTTAGTGTTTCCTTGAATCATAATGTTTTCTGCATTATTTAGATGTAGAGACATTATGTAATATATTTGTTTTCATAATACAGTCCAGGAAAGGAGTGTACTGTGCCTAGAGCTAAGGAAGAATAATCATTATTTGATGAACAGATATCAGGTGCATATTCTCACCAGAATTGTTTCAGGGATGTCTTCTGTATACCCTGCACACTGCTTTGAAAACTTTAGAAAGCTTTGAAAGCTTTAGAACTAGACTACACAGACGAATGGCAGTGCTGAAATGAAACAATGTTTTCCCAAAGTTTCTCTAAGGTGATTCATGCAGTAAGATGTATGGTTTGTTCTTAAATAAGATAAATAAGAGAATTTGGGTCACAATTTATTGGAAAGGATTGAAGAATTAGAGATCTAGTATAAAGCATTGGTTGCTTGTTGTTCTTGACAAATCCACATATCTGTTTATACATTTGTCTCACTTTTTATGATGCCTGAACTTCCATTTTTGGAGTTACAGCTTGAGCATCTCTGACTTTATCAGCTCCTTTCAGCAGAGATCATTTATCTTTTGGCTCTACACCCTCTGAACAACAGCAGATTCTGTTAAATTGCTGGAAAAAAGTCTTTTGACTAAGTGACATTTTCCAGTTCTAGCAGTCCCTTTCAATTTAAGCCATCCTTCAATATTTTCAGAATTTGTGTGATATGATACCTCTCGAGTAAAGTTATGTGCTGTTTGTGTTCTTAGGATTCAGATTATAATCAGAGGAGAACAGACCGGTTTTACATGAAGGAACAAAAATACTTTGTCTTGAGTTGTATTTGCATGTGACTACACTCAGATTGAAGAGTGTTACTGATGTCCTTCCCAGCCAAATAGAGGTTGTATGGTTGCAAAGGATGCTGCTGCTTGCATCTGGCCTGTTTCTTTGTAAAAGCAGCAGTTGGAGTAAGCTGATGCCCAGAATTGGACAATGTTGTTGTCAGTGTTGATGCTGTATTGTGCTTGAAGGTGCTTGGTGAGTGAGAAGAACTGCAAGACAAGAAGTTAGATTCTGTACTGCCATTTTATAGTACTACAATTCATTTGCTATTGCCAGTTGTTACGATTAAGCTGATTTTTTTAGGGGGGCAGATCTCTGATTTCTGTTGCAGGCACTTCTTCCTAATTGGTTAACTCATTTCACAGTACATGTCTCAGGACATAGCTTTTTTATTTTTGAGGCATATAAGCTGAAGATTTTTACAATCATAAGCAAAAAATTTGTATAATTACTTGAATTTTTGAAAACTAAATGGTAAATTGAAATCCTTGTCCTTGTTTTTGTTCACTTGAATCCTGAGTATCTCATAAGATGTGTTGATGTTACTGAGAAACAAAACCGGCGCAATGTTCTAACTCAACCCCTAGTGCTGACCCAAGTCTCTATTTTCAGACCCCTGGCCTCAGAAACAAATGCCAGCAGATTTATTTTCTTTCTATACACATGGACCTGAGATCCTTCACTTAGAGTGGGGTGGGCAGGTAAAAATGTTGTGTATATTTTTTTTCTCATTTTCTAGCAGTTGTTAACATTGTAGAAAGTTAAAATATTGAACAGAGGTTGCCCCATTCCATCTCATCTATCTGGGGTCTCTGAAAAAGGGATATATTTTCTTTTTCCATCCTAAAGTAATCCTGATTCTTGCTGACAGGATGCATTCACTTTCCTCCAGCACAGTAGCTCTGTGCCAAATCGGTTCACAGCTGCACAGAGCATGTTCTCTTGCTGAATGCCTGGAAATGTTCCATGTAGCAGAAAGCAAATTCAGTCTGGATCTAATATCCACGCTACCATCACAGTGCAGATTTAAAGCATTGTTTAGTAGTTCTGAGTTTATAATAAAGATGTGGCATAAATGCAGAAGTGCCAGTATATCTCAGTAATAGTTTCATTACATGACACATGTATCCCTCATAATTTTGCTCAGAACTGCACAAAAGAGATTTTGTGCAGAGGTCCAGGGGGATTCCTTTAACTCCAAGGGGCTTTAATTTGGAAGCAGTTTGAAAGGAACGAATCACAGAATCCTAGGGGTTGGAAGGGACCTCGAAAGCTCACCCAGTTCAACCCCCCTGCCAGAGCAGGGTCACCTAGAGTAAGTCCATCACACAGGAACGCATCCAGGTGGGGTTTGAATGTCTCCAGCAAAGGAGACTCCACAACCTCTCTGGGCAGCCTGTTCCAGTGCTCTGTCACTCTCACAGTAAAGAAGTTCTTCCTGAAAAAGAAATACTTTTTCTTACAAAATACTTTTCCAAATATACTCCTGAAATATAGCCCATTTTATTAACTAAAAAATTGATACTAGAACAATTAATAGAGGTTAAAATCAGGTACATTAACATGAAAGTAAAGCCCTATCAAAGAGAAGCTAAGATATTATCTGTTTACTGGGATTTGCTGTGACAAAATGTATTTGGACAACAAAGATCATGAACTGCTTCTGGCATTTATAGGAGTGATTGAATCAGCTGCTAATCCAGAGCTTGAGGCAATATGATTGTACAAGCGACATTTGGAATAAGTGACACTGTTTAAACCCCAGGGACTGCAGTGGACTTTCTTTCCAAATATTTTGCTCACCTTCTTGTAATTCACTGTCATTTTGAACATAACTCAATTTCACCAAGGCCCAGGCAACCAAAATATTTGTTAAACATTTTAAAATTATTATTTCTAAACATTTCTGATCACTCTGAGAGTGTGAAAGAAAAGTTTCTGAAACTGTATGTATGTAACACCACTGAATTCTTCTAATGTTGGGTAACTCTTTCTCTTGAATATATAGCTACAGTTATTTGAAAGACTGTTGTACTTCAATGTGTAGAGAGTCAAGAGAGAAGAGGAAAAAAATCCATAACAGTAGTATCAGTTGAAAATAATGGACTTTTTTAGGAAGTTTATATTAAGTAACACTAGGTGCCTGTTCAGTTCAGCTTTGTTATGACTTGCTAAATAAAAATGCAATAAATAGCTCATCTGAATAGTCTGGATATTATTTAATATTTTCCAGTGGAAATTAGAGATTTGTATTTTTTCAAAAAAAAGGAACCTACATGGATAGAGCTCAAATCTCATGGGAAAAACACTCATGTCAGATTTCTGACAAATAAATAAATTGAAAAATTTCTCTTATATTTAGAATAAATAATACCTTTATTATTAATTAAAAAATATTCCTAACACACAGAATTTTCGGATGAAAATTATTTTGCCTGTCATAGAGGCAATAAATTGAGGGCCAGTCAGCTCATCCAGTTTTACTTCTGATATTTACTGTATATCTGAGAAATTAGACCATAAGCCTTCAGTTAATAATTCATGGTTTTGACTTTGTACATGCCAATCAAAATCTTGGTCACAGTGAAGCTGGAAGCAAAGCTTACAGTGAACCAAGACTTCACCTTGTAAATAGAGTAGTCAAGGGAGCTACTGTTAGGACTGAGCACATGTCTAGGTCTTATGGTGGTCTTGGTCATTGCTAGAGTGCATCTGTGGAAGTTTGTTTGCTGTTTGATGAACTTAGATAACTATACTGTTTCTGTGCATATAGTAGATTTGGGGCTTTTTATAGTTTTAGAAGTATTTTTTCTGCTTAATCCTTGTTAGATAGAGAACAACCTATAAAATGGAACATCTGTTCTTTTCCACTAACGCTTCCATATGAAAGAATGCAGGATAGTTAATGGTGTCTAATTATTAGTCCTTGTTGCAGATAAAAACTACATAAGGGTTAGCTATTAACATATGTTTAAATATGCCTTCATTCGTGTACAAATTCCATTTAGTATCAGCCTTATTCCAAAGACAACTAGAGCCTTTCTGGCATCATTAAATAATAGGTTAATTTAAGTGTTTTAGAACCAGGCTTTTTAATAGTTATTTACATTAAAAAATCCTGCCATATTTGAGCCAGTGACAAACAGTTCTTTAAATAGGAAAAGGGCTTTCTGTCTGCCCTTTGTATTTTGCAGGGAGGACTGAGGATTGCATCTTCCGTTTGAGAAGCAAAAGTCTCCTAAATCAAAATATCTTGTTTACTTGCAAGCAGTTTCTGCTTAGAATGAATTCAGACAAAAATAGATAAACTTGTGGTGTGATTAATTATTAATAATGTTGCATAGAAATAATATCTCTTTGATATATCTTCTATTAGTATTTTTGTCAAATTATGTTTTTCAGTAAAACCACTTTTCTTCCTTTTTTGAATCAAAGTTAAAAATTAAAAGAACGTGTTTACTTGAAAGTCTTAAGGTTTATATAATGAGTTTCTGATCCTTAGAGCTTCTAAAATAGTTTAGTGAGTAAACTTTGAAGTAGGCTTGAAATACTTTTTAAATTAAAAGTCTCTAAGTCAAAAAGAGGTCAGTTGTGTGCTTACTGAACAGCACTTTTATGGATAAAAGACTAAGCAATTAAGGAAAATATATACCCTCCTTTGTAAATACTGACTTCTTTCACATTCCTAAATTACTGTGTCTCCATTTGTTATATCTCAAAGAACGCATTTGTTTATATAGTCAAAATAAATGTAATATAATTAGATTATAAAATGAAATGAAATTAAACTCGTCTACATTTATTAACTTTTAGTGTAGCTCAAATAATAAAAATATTATTCTAGTCTTAGATTAAACATATTTTGCTTGCTTGTCAATTTTATTTTGTACAAATGCAGATTAATATTTTAACTTCTATACTCCCCCAATAGATTGCAGAATAGACTTTGCTTGCACACTTTCATTGCTGAAAAAGTCGTCTTCCCCATTTCTTAAAAAAGCTGCTCAGTGGTTGCCAGGTTTTTGTGATTCTAACTCTGCTAAACACTACATCAAACAGCAGAGTGTATAAATGGGTGCAAAGCACTGTCTGTAAATTCTTTTTCAGCTGGCTGGGCAGGGATTTATCATTTCATACATCATTCACAACTTGCTGCAGTTATTCCACAAAGTCACCCAGGAGGCTTAAAACAGTTAATGGAAAAGCAAAACTTCCTTTTGGTTTGGGGTACTTTCACCCTCTCCTTTTAGCTGTGCAATTTGCTCTGCTCTGTGCCTGCCTCTGTTGGCAACACTGGTGAAGCTTCAAGAGAGTGTTTATGGCAGTTGTATTTGCTGGAAATCTTCCCAGACTTTCTCTTAGTAGCAAGTGGTTACAGCAAGAGCAGCAGCAAGTTAGAGTGGCTTTCTCTCTGTAAAGGGAAAAGAGCCCAAACAGGGTTTGTTTTTGACAAGGTTAGGTGACTGGTTTAGACAACTAACTCCAAGCCTGCCTCCACGGCCAAGAACAGCCAAACTTCCCATCGTGGAAGGAGAGGTTGCTTCCAAATAATGATTTCTTTTTACAGAGTTGGTAAACAGCAAGCTAAATCGTATAGTGTATGCCTTCTCATAGAAAACACTCAATTTGTTGAAAACCAAGGACATTTTACGTCTTACAAGAGGTACAGCATTAAACCCACTAACTCTCCCCTGCATTCTGGTACTCACTGATCCATAGTGCTTTCTATTTCAGCTTTGCTAAAGACTTAAATTAACAGTTTATGGACTATATTTTTATTTTGCTAATGTAAGTAAGTTATGGACAAGTAGCTGAATATCTCTTACTACATCAAGTATATACAGCATTAGGAATTACAGGTAACAGAATTAATAGATTTCTTACCACCTAAGATCTGAGAAAATGCTGTGTACAGCAGGGAGTAAAGCAGGATTTTGCTGGATGTAAAAAAATGTTAAATTCCTTAAGTTGGAATTTAAAAGTTAGTGATTCAGAATTTGACCTAAATTATGCCAGCATTAAAGTGGAATGATTTCACTGAAGTTAATGGGCTTTTCTGGAATTATACTACTTTAAATGAATTCAGTATTTCTAGGTAGGCAGTTAACTTGGAGCCATTTTCTTCTTAAAAGAAAAAAAAGAAGTCTGAGGCTTGATTCTATGCTGCAGTGCTACCTTTTTTCTTTCCAATCTCAGTCCAGCCAAGGGGCTCTAAAAGCAATGCTCTCATATTACTAGCATGGCACACCCATGGTCAATATGATGCCTTTTCAGACATTTCAGGACTTTGAATAGGTTCCTTGTAGCTACTGACAGCAGGTGAAGTGTCAAACTTCATTTATGTCAGAGGATCATTCCTAGATGTTCCTGCAAACCTGTGATATCTCTATATACTTAGAGATTGTGCACTAGTGCAGTCATTATGCAGTAGCTTGCACCGTGGTTCCAGCTGTGTCTATTTTACATTCCCTCTTTCTCAAGTTTGTCCACTAGATCATATCCCTGTGTATAATAAATAGCTGATAAATAGAGATTGCTGTAAGGGCTAATGGTCTGCTGACAAACATGGACCATCTTTAGTATCCTCAGACTGTGTATTTATAATCATCAAAAGTACATAGCAGTCAAATATTGCATGACCTGTTATCTATTATTAATCCCTCCGAATGACATGTTCTTTGAATAGGAGATATTACTGAGTTATACTTTATGACATGTTAGCTTGTGATTGCTTGTGATTGGGTTTTAACTCGAAGTGCTTAAAATCAAGTGGCTTAATTTCGTTGATGAGTAAGATCATTGAGCTTGTCTCCTAGACATGAATGTTCACATCCAATGTGCTTTACTTTCTTTTGCTTTATTTTGTTGGAGTTTCAAGTAGTCCATCATGCTGATGTCTAGCACTATAAAGTTACTGCCTCATTGAACTCAGCTGACAGATATTAATTTATAAGCCAATGAGATATCCGTGCTAAATTCAGGAATATTGATGCTAATGTGTTTTTATTTCATCTGTTCTTATTGCCAGAATAATTAAGGTTAAAATAATAATACATTGTATATAACATGTATACCTTAGTATCAAAGCTAGCTATTCTGCAGGACAACAGTCATCTTTGACTGATAGTATCATTCTATGATTTATTTTATATATGTAGCTGTATGTCTCTTTTTAAAAAAAAATCATAATTAGTTTGCACCATTTACAGATGTACGTTGTTTAAATTCTATCCTTGTGTACAGATTTGTTAGACTGTCTGTGTGGAATACCATAAATGCCAGGCAAAGGATGCTCAGAGTTTATTTGCTGCAGAAATTTGACAATATTTTTTTTAAAAAAAAATCACCATAAAATATATGAGTGTATTTTGTCAACTTATTTTACAGCAGTTAATTGTTCATATATATGAGGCAGAATTATTGTGAAAAATCCAATTAAAAAGTTCAATTTAAACCCTAAATTATAAATTTAATCAGAATCTTCACCAACACAAAACCTGATTTGCATGTAGTCTCATTGAAAAATGCTTTGTGTAAGACGAACATTGCACTTTTGTGCAGTCTCAGCTCTATTAGTTATTTCTGCTGCATAAATGATCATATATCATTTTATTGATGGCAATTTTCTCTGCAGCTGCAGTTCCTTTAAAAAAAAATCAGTGGATCTCCGTGTTCATGCTGAGAACTCTGTTGGTTTCTCTTTTTTATATATAAGCAGCATCTAAATCAACACAAATTAGGAAATGGGAGTGTTCTAAAGGGAAGCTGTCCCTACCCGACTATTTCCTCTTTAGTGCTACTGAATTGTTGGCCTGCCATCATACAAATTGCATTACTACATTAATAGTGAGTTTCAGAAATCTTTCTTGTTTTGATGCACATAAATCTTGGAGTATCAACCTCTATACAGACTAACTGAGGAGGTGAGCTTATTCAGGCTAACAATGTAACAGCAGTGAGACCTCCCAAGAAAACTGATGTTATTGAATATGGAGGGTAGTTACATCAAAAAACTTCACCTCACTTGCTGCCTCCTTCTGTTTGTTTCGGAGGTACAAGGTCCATGCAAGGGAAGATTCACTCAAAATGGTTGAATGGCATTGGCTAAACTCTGCAATCAAAGCAGCTTTTAGCACAACAGGATCTTCAGAATGATCAGTGGATACAACCTGCCCCTCTGATAGAATAGGTTTGTTCTGGAGCTTCACATCTTCAGATTTAGATGTGTTTTTTTCTCATCTTCCTACCCATGGAGTATTCTCAAGCTTAATGTTTATATCTCGGTTATGCAAACGTAAGTTTCTCAGGAGTAAGATGAGTGAGTTGATGGACATCTTGTTAAACAGATTGTTGCAGGTGACTTTCTGGCTGTGCTTGTGATAGGAAGTTGTTCCATTGAGGAAAAACATTTGACCAATAATAATGATTTGTGAATAGAATAAGCATATTGCAGTAAGTGAAAAGTACATCTGTCTGTTGGTACTTATGTGAGAAGTTGCTTACTTTAGGATGAAAAATTGTTTGCTCTACAGTCATTGTGGTTTTGTGTGGCAGAATTCACTGCATTCATTCTCCAAGGCAAAGTTGCCAAAGGACAGTGATCGCTGAGGCCTCCATTTTTTTACAGCCCTATGTCCCATGATTCAAATAATTCCACAACTCCCATAGATAAGTTGCTGAGCAGGAGAGAGAATATCTCTTTCATCTCTTTTCATCTGGCAGCAATGCAGAAGGCTTGGTTGATCAGCGTCTGTAATGATGGCTATAAGAGTGCACAGATATTTGGATCAAAGGGTAATCTCTCTCTTTTATGTAACTGTGGAGCCTCACATATCACTAGATTATTCTCTGCACTTGCTGTAAATAATTCTCCCCAACAAAGAGATGCAACCACTTTGCAACCATTGCCTCTAAATCATGAAATTATCTGTACCACCTCCATCTCTGTGCAGTTCCCTGACCTAAAGTTGCTTATTTTCACTCAGCTCCAGCTGCAGATTTATGGCCATGGTATTGTATTTTCTCTCAAGAGGACAATGCATTTTTCATATCAAACAGAATTTGTTTTTAATACAACATTTCATCATCACTTATTATTATTACACTTCAGAAAGTGTAGTGCCCAGCTGAAGGCATGAACTTATCTCCATTTATTCATTGAATAACTTAGAGTTGTATCGTGGGTGGGAGAAGGTGCAGTTTCCTCTGAAGGAGTTTCAAATTAAGCCAGCATGTCCATGTTGTGTGTGTGCTTAGTTGCTTCTTTTGGTGGTCTCTGATTGGTACATAAGGAGAAAGATGGAGGCTCAACCTCAAAATCTTTCTTTACAGCTTGTCTGTAGGGTACCTGGGTGCTATGATACAGAATCTATAGACATTCAAGGATGGCTAGAAAGCCCTCAACAACTTGGTATCTGAAGAAGTACTCAGGGTTGTGCATTACTCTGTGACTTGACTTAAACCTCATCCCTGTAGCTATATAACTGTGGAGTCTGAAATTAGTAGTGTGCTATAGTTTTGCATCATTGTGATACATGTGTTACACCCCAAAGGAAAATTATCTAGCAAAGGATTCTGGGAAAAGGGCATCACTGAAGGTCCAAAAGGTGGTGTCAGAAAATCTGGAAGTCTATTTTAACTAACCCAGGGACAGCATTACATTCCTTTAGGAAAAAAAAATAAAAATGAAGCTATATGGCCAGTGTCATACACCAGAAATAATCTTATCTGTCTGAAAAATGAGACATAACAGGGCTACTTGACTGCAGTTCCTGTTCAAGATTCAGCATGCATCAGGGATGAACAAGCTACTTTTTGCAGCTAAGCTTTCACTGAGCTTATTCCATAGGAGCAGATACTCAAGAAGAGTTCTGATTATATCACATGCCTGGGAAAAATGTGGCCTTTTCCAAAGCAACAGAGTATTAAGTCTTCAAGAGCACGTGCACAGTATCCTGTTCAAGGTTAATGAGCTCTTCTGCTTGATTTATCATTGAAAATAACTGAAGTGCAAAGTAATATAACATGAACTGCTTGCTTGCCAAACATGATTTGAAAAATAAAATAATAGAAAAATAGCAGCACTATCTTTTTTTAGGTGCAAATCTCAAAAACAATGCAAAACTGAAATTGTTTAAGAACTGTTTTCTCATCTCTCTCACATGTAACAGCTTATTCTTTTACATGTCATGTTGTTTAAAATGGAGATGCCAGAAGGGTGTTTCCTACTGCTTATAGTCATTCACCAGATAATCCTGATTTCCTTCATGTCCCCATCTCTTTTTGGAGGCAATATTCAACCTAATGTTTCCTTTAGAATGCACTATTTGCCCTCATGAATATCCTTTTCCCACAGTATAACTCCAGCAATCTGTTAACATTCTCTTACTGCTGCCTGTTACACCCTTCAGTTTGACAACTGATGTATCAGCACTGCCCTGCTTTTTTGTAGGAAGGCGATATGAATTGGTCTGGGTGTCATTTTACCTGTCTTATTCCCAGCCCTGAAAGGCTGTAAAAATGTGAACTTTACTGAATCTATAAATCATTGACTGATGATAGCCAAAGAAAACAGCTGAACACAGCCTGTCCCCAGTAGAGAAAGCTCTGTGTCCTGCTGATCTCGTGTTGGAGATGCTGTCAAATGAATAGTGTGGGTGTCCTTAGGTGCTGAGCAGTGCTGGGAGCTGCTTGTCTGTGTGCCAGTTGGCTGTCATGGAGCCAATGAATGGTTAACAAACAGAGCACTGTATTTAACACACTGGAGATGACAGTTCTATAACTTGCCTTTTCGGAGTGAGTTTTGGAGGTGAGAATGAACACAGTAGCACCAAGTCCTGTAGCTGTTTTTCCTTTGGTTCTATTATATTCTTTTAGCAATACTTAACACATGCGGTATCACTTACATCGAACAGTCCACCTCTGCCATGCCCTGGACATCGTGCCAGTTCTCAGTCAGGTACATTCTGATGGTCACCTGCTGTGGTGAATTACCTCCAAATACACCTTTATGTGTCGGGTTTTGCTACGCAGTTACAGAGATCATCAGCCTCTTGTGATAGGCACTGCAGTAATGAGACAGATAAAGGACAAAGGAGAACCTTCAAAGAGTAATGAAAAGAATGAAATACAGAGCATAAGCTTCATAAAAAGAGCAGGGCAGTTGCTGTTATGATAGAAGGAATATGCTGACAGGCAAAATAGAGATGAACCTCTTAATGCTTCATCTAGTGGAGCTGAATGGTCATGATTGTTAGTGTCCTGTTAACTTACATCTTGCTGAGAACAGATGCACTTAGTACTCCTGCTTGTGTCTGTTTGCAAACATGTCAGTGTGTGTGGAGGGTGAAGCTTCTGAAAAATGCATACCCAGCAATGGTGTAGAATATTTTATACAATAATCTGGGTACCGGAATATATTAGAGACATATGTACCACAAAGATACGGAGACAAAAATATTTGTGACAAAATTTCAAAACAGGAATAAATTCAGGAGAAACATAAACAATTGAAAACTCTGTAAATTGAAACTAATAAACATTTGATGAGTTGTAAAGAAAAACAGAATTTGCTCAGTGAAGAGTTTAGCTGAGGTGAAAGAAAAGATGCTTTTCTCATGCTATTGGTTAAGCATATGTAAGAAATGAACATAAGAGCTTACTCAGCAATGTTCTACTTAGAATAAACAAAAATCTATTGAGAGAAAAATGATGTCTACTTAGGGCATTTTGCATTAGGTTTTTTAAGTCACACTCCTGGAGGCCCCTACCTCACCCCATGGATGGAACATAAGCTTTTAACTGTGGTACATGGAATCCTAAATTAAATGTCTGAAGTAGACTAATGTCTGCACAAATACCAGCCATAAACAACTTGGTTCATAAACCATTTAAAATTCAGTATGGCAAATCAATCTACCAGACCACTGTAGAGTGGCATACAATTTATACTAGACTCACAAACGTCCAACAAGTATTCAACCAACCAAGAAAACTCGCACTACCCAAGCTCTAATTCTGAATCGCCTCCAATTCAAAATTCAAGACTTTTGACTAGAAACCCAGCAGAGCTGGTGCAAGGGCGAAAGCAGGAACGAGAGGTCAGGCATGGAAGCTGAGAAAACGAGAATTAAACTCCAAATTGCTGTTCTCTGGATAGCTACTAGCAAGCAGCTGTAAACACGTCAAACAGTATAAAACTAAAGGCTTCTATAGGAAGATACAAGTGTAAAGTTAGAGTTCTGGAGATCAGTCTGGCGTAACCAACTTCCTGACTGGCCAAGGGATCTCTTTAAGTCTTTCTGGGGCTGTATTTTTGTATTGACAGTGAAAGGATAGTAATCTTTTTCTGGAGTGCAAGACTGTGGCTAGTGTTCATAAAATGTTTTGAAAACTTGCTGTGTTCCTACAATTTAATTCTCAAACATGGTAAGGGATATAAATATTGTTGAACTCGGGTTGACCTGGTTCTCACGGGAGATACTTGGTCATCAGTGGTGATAAAGAAGATCATACTGACAGGAGCTACACTATACCATTGGTCACAGGAATAGCAGAATCGGGCCATTCCACATTGGTTTGGAGTTGTACAAAGTTATACGATCTTGAGAGAAAATGATTGAGGAAAACAGTCAAGATTTGAGGGGTGGTATGATGCTGCCAAGTGCACTGAAGGTTTTGTGATGGATTCCTTGACGCTTCAAAGATGAAATAAATAAATAAATAAATAAATCACTGAACTTAGAGCTAAAAAGCTTACCTGTGCACATAGTTGTTAGTAATGCCAGCAGCCACTCTGGCCTTTCCTGAAAGTAAGTACAACTAATAGTAGAGTGTGCCAATCACACAGTGTGTGTGTATTATCAGACTCTGCTGAAATCTTCTAGTATATTGGTATATTTTTTAGTATATAGAAAAAGCAGGTGGGGATTATAAGGTGTTGGAAGTCAAGTCCAATGAGCTGAAAAGAGAAAATAAGACAGGCTGTAGCTGAGAAACATTCTCAGGATGTCATAAGTCAAGATTCTATGAATCTGAAAACTATTCCTAATCGCTCACCCATGATAAAACATTACATGCTTAGAGTAACTCTTACAATTAGAGATGGTCAGTAAATTTCTTTCTTAATTTTTTAAAAGAAAATCTGAGTTTCAACCGTTGCTTTAAATTTACAATGTGATAAAAAGCAGAAACTAGAGGCAGGGTTAAACTGTAGTTTGATATTTTTGTCCAGCTTTTGAAAATTAAATTCCTTTTTTGACAGAAGATCTGAAAAAATGTCATTCAGAAATTCTATGATACTGGAATAATTTTGAAATTTTCTTTGGTCAAATAATTGTAATTTTTGGGATAGCTTCTTTTTCCTTTTAATTTCATCTTCTTTGTAGCTTCTTAGTATCTTTTTTTCTATTTGTTCTCTATCTTTTTCTCTTTTACTGTAATTCAGGAAACTTGATATTCCAAGTTTATTGTAAAGTGGTTTCTTTAATAACAGCTGCTGTTGTATTGCACATTTCATTGTATGCTTTCCTTCCTGAAGAACTGTATAGCTAAAATGTAATAAAATTATACATTAGAATCAAAAGCTTTAGTAAGACAGATCAGAAACAGAGTTTTTGAAGAATAGTAAAGCTGACAACATTCATTTACAAAGTTCAAAAGGCAATTGAAAAATATCTGTAGTGAAGCAAAAGGAAGAGATCCATCTTTCATATGTAGTTGGAATACCTGAAGGTGTAATGCTCAGACAAGAAGAAATAAAACAAAATGTCAAATGTAAGGGATATTACTGATGACTTTATACCACCAGATGAAGAACTAATACGAAGAGAAGGGAAAACTAAGTCATAGTCAAATGTACAAACAATGCTGAATTTTGCTGATGAAGTTGGTGATGTCATGCTTATTTTTTTGCTTTCTTTTATTTGATATAATGGTTCTTTGTGGCCAAATGTATGTCTGTTAAACTTTGAGCTAGCAGAGTTAGTGGAGTATTCTAAGCACATGTAAAGTTAGAGACAGACATTGAATCTCGCTGAGAATTGCTGTGCCATCACTGACTGCAAAGCAAAGCAATGAATTTGTTTCTGTATTTGGAGCCTTTATTCCTGCAACCTTAACATTTCCAGGCCTGTTCAACCTCCAAAACACAGGAATGAGCGTGTGAGGCTTCCTCTCTTACAAAGAGCCACCAGCCACTGAGACCTGTAATTTCAAAAGAACACTGTAGTTTTCACCTCCTCACTTTCAAGTGCCTGGTTATGGCCTTTAGGGAGTTGACCATTAGAGATGTTGAACCTGCCACACTGAATAGCACAGAAACACAGCATTGCTGTCTGGGGAGAGCTTAGACTGAGCCTAAACAACCCAGAGCAGTGGAGGAGAGTAGGAAGGTACAATGAGCTTCTAGCAGTGTTTTCCAACTGCTGTGCTGATGTAGCTGGCTCAGAGCCCTTCATGTTGAATACTGGGGACGGTGGGATTTGCATAAACATGGGTCTGTACCACCAAGGGCTCTCCATGCAATTGAGGAGGATTGCATGGGCTGTTTTATGAGGGCCTCTCCATGTGGTTGTAATTGGGAACTTAAACACAAAAGCCAGTTCCTGTTGTCATAGCACATTGCTTATCCTGCGGAAACAGTTGAATGACTGCCTAACAAGTACTTTTTGGGATTGTGTGTGCTATTACTATTGCTCAGGGGATGATGCCACTGATTCAAAGCAGCTGAAAGGTCTAAATCATACTGAAACTCCAAGAGCAAAATGCTAGATGAGACAGGCTCTCTAATTGAAGTGTTGAACGTAATGTTTTAATGTTTTTAAATATTAATAAAGAGAGGAAAGGACAAAGGAAACAGTCTGGATAAAACTCACCCCAGAGCAGGTGAAAAACACAGTGTGCGTGAACCATATGAGCTATCAAAACAGGCCAGCTGCCTCTTGGGATGAGAGTTACACATCTCTCCACTTGGAAATAAAAGAGATTATCTTTGCCTTTCACTGTATTCAGAGTACATCCACATGTGATGGTGTAGCTGGTGGAGGACACGGATGTATGGAAGGTCTGCTTTAATTTCTCCTTTCTTTTCAGCATAGAATCAGGCTGGATAATTTTGAAGGTCTTTCTTTCTTCATTTAGTTAATGCAACAAAATTTTATGTCATGCAAGTTGCTCCTGAAGACATGGTTTGAGCTCAGACATGCTTGAATTACTTATAACCAAACTGATTTTATCTGTCAGTCAGGAATACCTTATAATTGGTAGCTGGTTCATATTTTTTAGCAAATATCAAGTAGAATCAGAACTTTTTCCCTTCAGAGATTAGGCCAATGTGTCTTTGATATTTCTGATTGCAGATTTTCTATTGTTAATTAGTATGCAAATTCACACTTCAGCACTCTGTAGCCTGCCACTGAATTTTAATGGGGTCCATGATAAAGCACTAAATGAATAAAGGTATACAAGTACAGAGGAAGCTATTTCACATGCTTTTGCAGGTGCCTGGATTTTACTTAGCCTGTACTCTAGTATTTCTGTGTATTGTGAATTGTGCGCAGGTGGTGTGGCTGGTTTCACTGTTCCTTGTCCCTTAGAGAAGTCTGAGAGAAGATACATATGCTCCAATAGCGCAGCAATCGGATAATATCGTGGGAGCCATCATCTGCAGACTCTTCCCCATAAAAACACTGTGTCTGTCAGTCTGGATGTTGATGTTGCAACCTGTATGACCAGGCACTGCTGGCCTGCCTTCAGTGCTTGTTCAAGATTAGATATTGCAATATTACAAGTGCCTGAGAAGCATCATGTCTCATGTGTTTTGTCTGCCAGAAATATTCAGTAATTTCCATCCTGATGAGATGGGCAGACATTAATCCTTGCAGAGAAGATTCTGGTAAATGTATAAATCTCTCAGCAAAACATGTAGGAATATATTTTGTTGTGTATTGGTGTAATTTGCATAATCTATACCAGGTTTCAGACACCAAAGAATATCTGCGTGTAGGTGTCCAGTTCAAAAACCAAAAGTGGTCCAGGTTCATATATATTAACTTCTGAAGATTCTGTGTGTATGGGCTGTGAAAGTTATATGCTAAACTTTAGGCAAGATAATAGTTAGCTTGGCTGAAAACCTGCTGCAAGGCTCTTCAGAATAACTTCTAATGGTACGGGAGAGTGTTCATGAAGTATATTTCAGTCACTTGGGAATAAAAGATGGAAATTGCTCAAGAGCTGAATTTGAACTTAGACAGCTGACAATAAATGGGCCTCAGCCTCATTTGTGATGTACTACAAGGATACATTTTGTTGCAGTTGTCAGTAATGAGAAGTGAAGTAAAATGAGAGTTTTCACTCTTGAAGGTCTGTGCTGAGTCCTCAGCAAGTGGTCTTAATCAAGAGGGTTCTGAGAAGAGGAACTCTTCAGCCTCCTTAAATTCCTCTGGGTTTTCTAGACTTAACAATAAATTGAACTCAGATTCTTCAGGGTACAGTCATTGTGAATTTATTATTCTGCTGTCAAGTGCTGCCTTTCAAAAATTAGGATAGTTTAAAATTTTTGTGGTGAACTTAACTGCATTTGAGGGTAGGTGTTTGAACATTCAGGATTTAAGTTTTCAAACACTGTCCTGTAAGAACTGAACATTTTTCTCTTAAAGCAAAAATTATCTCACGGTCCTTATGATTCTCCAAAAGACATCCTTCAAGAGAAAAAAAACAGGATGTTTTGAAGATTTGCATTAAAAATATTGGCTGTATATTTTTCAGTGGTTAGTACAATGGGATTATGATTGGAGCCACACTGTCCTTTTCCCCCAAATATATGAAGACAGAATGTTTGTATTCTCCAGATACTATTTTCTTATTTTCCTTTCTGCCTGTCTCTTTCTATATGTGTGTATTTTAAGAACAAATTTTTGAGGTGCTGGGGAGGGGGGGTGTCATGAATTGTCTGGAAACTCTTCTCTCCTTTTTAGAATTAAGTGTTATGACTGCAGCAATGAAAATAAGGAGGGAGCAATTACTAGTGTCTTCTGCATTGAAACAGATGTGCTTAAACAAGCCCACTTTAGTGGGGATACTCTAGCTTGATCTGCAAAAGGTATACCAGCTTGAGTGCTCTGCCAGTTTATCAGATATCTCACCAAACTAATGGACTGAAACACAGCACTATGCTAACAGGGAGGCATTGCTTCCACTATCCAGCCAAAATTTAACTTTATCCTGAGCATCTCTATGCAGTGCTGTGTTGTATAGACAAATAATTAAGCAATTATATGCTTTTAATGAACTAGCAGAGAAAAGGGAGGAAGAGGGAACCCTTCTGCCTACACCTGGTCTAAAATTTTTGCTCTGTGCTTTTTAAAATGCAAAATGGCTCTTTGAGAGCACAGGAGCTACTTGAAAATAATCGGCTTTTTGGTATGAAAAATAAAGAAGCAGACAAAAAGGCCTTTTTTTTGTTGTTGTTGACAAAATCTGTTAAAATGCTGTGGTACATTTTGAAAGAAAATTTCAAAAGAAATCACCAATTTGTTTTGGTCAGAAGACTATAGAATTAATCTACTCTCAATGTCAATTGGATGTGTGTGCAGACTCCTGAAACATAATAAACATTCTGATGCTATCATTTACTGTCTCCCCTACCGAGATGTCACGATTTACACACCTATTAAAAAAAAAGAGTAAATTTATCTCAAAAGTTGCTGTGTAACTAGGAACTACTCTGGAAAGTAGTTTAAAAAAAATGACTACTTTGGAACTTTTCAGGAAGCTTACTGTATTATACATCATCTTTTACCAGTTGGAAGAATTTTACTTTTTTTTTCAGGAATAACCAGATAAATTGGATTAACTGGATAAACTGATAAAAGGCAACCCCAGCCTTGCCACAATGCCTAGCAGTTTCCTCTTGTTATCTCTGTTCTTGTTAATATCTTCCTCCTTCCTATTGTTTGAGAACCAGTGTGTAACTGTTTGTCAAGTTGTGCTGTGAAGTGACAGCAGATTGTAATTTGGGTGGTGCTGGTATGAATTTGCATACTAATTAACAACAGAAAGATCTGCAATCAGAAATACCAAAGACGCATTGGATTAATCTCTGAAGAGAAAACTAGCTCTTCCTTGTTTATCCTTTGCTGTCCATCCTGCCTTCACTACTACAAGAGCACTTGTTCCCCACCTCTAGCAGGTCCTGGAGTCTTAAAATTCCCTCTGCCTAAGAGTTGATAGTCTTTTTTTTTCCCATTCCCATTTAAAGAAACTCATCACAGTTAAGTGAGACTGAAGGAGAGAAGGAGTTATAGCTGTCTCTTGGAGTTTTACATTCCCTGGCCAGTGTAAGAAAGTTTTAAACCATTTGATGACAAAACCTAAAGCTTGCCAAGTCCCTTGAGAACAGGCACAGATCACAGATATAATATGCTTTCAGTGAGAAGCACCATTAAGTCAGTGGGCGGCTTTATTATGTACTAAAGCTTTAACACTCTACTTGTTATGGCTAACAGCAACACTCCCAGTACGTTCAGTGGTGCACACCTCTCTGAATTGACTTTAGGTGTGGTTCCTTGGAAAGGCATGGAAAACAATTCTGTCTTGGGTGTATTTATTGTACTTCAAATGTAGGAAAGAACTGCTGAATGATAGCTAGATAGAAGTAGACTTCCTGCTTCCATTTGAACTGCTATGTAAAACCCTAGAATGCTACTTACAGAATAAGACGTTAGCCCCTCTTGTTCATCCTTTGTTTTCTCAAAAGCATTTCTATTATCCACTCGCCTATGCATTCACCCTTTATTTCCTGATTTTTTTGTAGGGACGGGCCTTTCACAGCAAAGTTTTTTTCAGGAAGCGACACAATTCACTCTTACAAGGTGAAAACTGGTATTAACATTTTCATATTCAGCTCATGCTTGGACTGAATTAAGATGACAGAGGAGAATGAATACATTTTAATGTTTGTTTTCATTCATAGTAGTCCGATGGGATAGATGAAAGTGTTTGAGGTTTGAAACCCGTACCAGGATGATGTGCTAAGTACATGTTGCTCTTACCATTGTCTTAGCCCCACATTTAGATTGTTGGTTGTTTGGGGATTGTAATTTCTTTTTTCTTTGTGTCAGAGTCTTTATGTTATTATTTTGCTTAATAATAATGTTCATAATTTAAATACAATAAAAAAATCTGTGCACATTGTAAGCTACCTAACTACCTTTGTTTACTGGGTTCTGGATTTATAGTAAAGTATGTTGGATGCTGCCTGCAGTTTACATCACTTCTTACTTTTTTTTAAGTTGAACCTTTCAGAAGCACAAGTGTCTTTTAGCAGAGCTTCACTGAAAGCTATTGTTTGGACAGGGGGATTCTTTCACTGCCATGTATTACATCCTTCAATAGAAATACAGCCTTGTTGTTGCAATTTGTCTTATATGTATTTGTGTGTCTCCTGTATTAGTGTAGGCTTGTCTCTTAAATCTGTTGCCACTAAGTGCTGATCTGAATGAAAATCCAGTTCCATACACATGCTATGTAAGAAGAGACTAAGTAATAAGTAGTTTAGGAAGTGGCAGAAGATCTCCAGGTTAGTTTTCACTAGACTAACTTCTCCCAGTCTTCATGGCACTCCACCTGTTGTTTGTTTTTGCAGTTATTGAATGTCTCCATTTGTTTTCCCTTCCACATTCTCTTTCCTTTGCTCTTTATGCTTTTCTTATCCTCTTGTTTCACTATTCTCTTTTTTTGACATCCTCTTTCACTCTGAAGTGCCTACAGATTCCTGATACCTCTTTGCCTCACTATGTTTTGAAATGAGCAGTCATTTTCTCCTAAGACTGTGGGGAAAAAAAAGCACATTTGGCTTTAAAACCAGCTTGTGAGGATGTGGGTTGAGGAGCCAAATGTATGACAGATTTGGAAAAAACTAGAAAACCACTGAGTGCTTTCCTTACACATTTGATCAATTGAGTACATATTACTGGTTTAGAAACACATTATATCTCAACCTGCCTCTGCCTGCTGTAGAAAATACCACATTTTGAAGTGCTTGATAAAAAACAAACTACGAAGTTATAAACTGGAGGACTCATGTCATTATGCATAAGTTGTCTTAAAGTTAGGTATTTAGTCTCTGCTGGCTGTCTTCAGCCACCTGTTTTTCTGTGAATATTCCATCCTTAGATTAATTTACAGGGAAATGAAATGAGCTGCTTCTGCAATCTGGTTTTGATGTGAACAAAGTAAGAGTCAAACATAGAGTATTTCCTATACTCTGAAATATGTTGGTCTTTTCCTCCCTAGCTTATTGACTCAAATCCAGTTTGATATCTGTTTCTGTGCATCACATTTTCTGCACTATTTGCTGGCAGGTAATGGGATTGTTTAGATAAAACAAGCAAAAGTGTCTTATGCAAGTTTCCTGCCAGTGTGGCCATGTACATATGACAGGTACTAGACACATGATTTCTTTTGGTTGAGATGAAAGGATAAGCTGTACAAATAGTTTCTCTCACCAAGCAAAGATGCAAAAGAACTGTATTACAATATTTTAGAAATATGTAGAAAAAGTACTCTCAAAATGTTGTGTTTGTCAATTTTTGCCAAAGATAATTTGCTTTACTTTTGCTGAAACACCTGAGGACCCAGAGAGATGAAAATCCAGGTTAACTTCCATTTGCTTCTGCGTGTTTTCATAGACTTAAATTTTATCTGCATGGTCGAGCCTGGGATGGAAAAAGTAGATACTCAGGAGTTTAAAAGGGAGAGATCCAGTAGGCAATTTAAGAGCCATTGTTTGAGAAATCAATGACAAAGCTATCAGAGGCTCAGAAGGTATTGTTGCCATTACTTGGTAGTAACTTTCTTTCATACGTTGTTTATAAGTTGGAGAAATGGAGGAAAGAAATTAGATAGGGAGCATTACGGGGGATATACTAAAATCTCTCTGAGAGGAAGGAGGGAGGCAAGCATACAGTGATGGTTTGGTTTACATAAGCATTTGCTGCATAAGAGAATGTGGCTCTGAACAATCCGAGATTGGTGAAATGAGAAGGGAAGTTTGGAATATTCATTTTGGAGGTTTTTTTATGTTCATTTTTTAATACTGAAAAAGTTATTTCAGGAAAAGAAAACAAGAATTAGTCCATTAAAGGACTAAGTAGGGTAAAAAGTAATGTGATGCCAAAGCATCAGGCTTTTGCAGTATCTTCTGTAGCTGAATTGCTGTAAGGGGAAGCTTAGGCAGTGTGTCAGCAAGACCTGAAGACACTCTGACAGCACTAGTAGCAATGAAATACATGAAAGAAGCAGGCATGACTGTTCAGAAAGTCTTGGCTGATTCTGATATCATACACATCAGCATATGATAGAAAATGGTCCATGGGAATCAGAGGATTAAAACTATCTAGCTTACAACTGGTGTAGGATTTAAGATTTTTGTCTTCTAGTTGAGAAGAAGTGCTCTTACTCAAATCTAAATCTCTGAAGGTGAATTTAAACAGGAATTATGGCTCACACTTAGAAATAGTACTGTGGATGCTGCAGGGGTATTGACACGTGGCTATACACTGTCTTTGTTCCTATTATTGTCATGATGACCTAAAAGCTGCCATGAAACCATTATGCATGGTATTGATAATTAATCAGGTTTTGCTTTAGGAGTTTTACTGATGTGAGTTTTACTGAGGCAAGTTTTACTGATACTAGTATATGTGTGCAGTGAGACTACACAGCCTCCCTGTTCCAGCTGCAATCACTGGAGCCGCTGTTCTTCAGAAGGTCATCTCTGACATTGTTGGGGCTGCATGGATAGCTGCTAGGACACTTGGATATGAATGCCAGTGAGAGAAGAAATTTATCACAGACAGATCTGAAGGTTACAGGACAACAGCCCACCTGGGAATTAAACCCATTCATATTCTCTAATGCCGTCATTATTACAGTGCTATCCTAGCTAATTTTTGCTGGAGGAACTAGTAGCAATTCTTATACTTAGGCTGCCTGCCACTTCTTATTATAGAGGGTTCTTGTAACCTTTATTTGAACATTTTCAACACCTCAACTTCTTGCAAAAGACTTTGAAATTCAATAGGGTATAAGTCCTCAGGGTAATAAATGGTCATAACTAGAATCACTTGAGAATGTTCTATAAAAGATTTAGAGGTTTTCTGTTTGAAAAATGCTGATTCCTCTAAACTGAATCTTTCCTGATCCCAGACTTTGGACAGCTGCAGAATGGAAGGTCTGGTCAAAATGAGAGATAAAGACAGATGTATACAAAACGACCAATATCTGCAATGAGAATGAGACAGAAAACCACCTATATGAGAACAGCCAGGCACCAAACACTGAAAATCCATCATATGGGAGACTCGGATTTTGATTACTGCCCTAAATTAATAGCTTGAACCTGTACTTTTAATGTTCTAGATGAGTGCCATAGTGCCTGAGCTCTGGGGTTTGTAGTTATTCTTTGTTTCATTAGAAATGAGAATTCTATCTTAGATATGCATTAAGTTGCTAGCAGCTGGGCAGCTGCAGTTCACTTTGCAGGTACAAAAACATTGGCAGGTATGAAAGAAGTAAGGTCTCACTGAGACCTGCAGAAAAGTTTGGCCTCACTAATAAATACACTGAATTAGGTGGACATGAACCATGTCATCTCAGCAGAACCAATTTAAAACAGTCTGTGAAAACCAGCATGACTCTAAAGCTGGAGTTATTGCAGGACTAGAAGGGCCACAATTATAATGCCTGTGGCATACTCACCCCCAGACTGGGTGGTCTGTTTTCAGCATAGATAGAGTTTCTTCTGTGACAAGATATTTTCAAAAGATCTCAATGGGAAAGATGAAGCTATTCTGTAACTCAGTCACCAGCAGGGGATTTCTTCTAAACTCTAGATTATGTGTCTTTTAAGATGACTGAGTCTATTGATTACAAAGCATCCTCCTCTCCAAGTACTTGGGTACTTGCACTTGAGTAGTGTTTCTCTTATAATAAACGAAATGGACATTTCTCCAATTGCTCTTTTGCAGCAGGTAAAATCGTTAATCACCTGCACTACTCTCACACCACCACATACCTGAGGATAATAAACACCACTGGAAAATAGTAACAGACCATTCTTTCCTGAACTGTAAGGTGCTATGTAATGAAAATGTTAGTCAATAGAGGCTATTTTACCCCATTGAATTTCTTTTCTATTTGAGAAGTGAATTTAATGGTCATGGAAGGTGTTTGGATGATGCCTCACATGCTCTATTATTCCACTGTAATGATAGAGCAAGGATTTTTATTGCTTCTGGCCTGGTGCATCAGCTTCATGAGTAAATTTTTGGTGCAGTTGCCACATCTCATCTGCCCTGAGAAAAAGAGGAATATTACTAGGAGGAGAGGGCACTTTTGTCTATTGGGAACAGACTGTAACCTTTCAAATTACTCTGCAAGCAGAAGGGAAGCTGAAAGAAAATTAGCTGTGATTTTTATTTCTATCATTTACTTTATCTTGGGAGTCATGGGTTTAAGTCAGTACCCCACAGTGATACTGATGCCTCCAAGTAATTTTTCTGTGTAGTGCTTCAATTCTTCCTCTATAAAATGGAAAAAATGGCATTTTATTACTTTAAGAAGACTGAAAGAGTAACTGTATCAGTGAAACACTACTGCAGTCTGAGGCTGAAGAACAGCATATTTCTTCCGTCATGAAAACCATTTTCCACAAAATTAATCCATTTTATTCCAGTCTTTGTTTCTCAGCTTTCATTATTTTCAGTAGTTGAAACAAAATTACATGTAGGAGCCTCTAAAATCCTTTCCCAAACAGGTTCTACTTTCTCTGAAGAGTACTCAGTGAAACAAGGGTTTAAAGCAAAATAAATGAGGAAAACCTAGGTGAAATGTGACTAGATAATTTTGCAAACCAACCAGTATTTACAGTATAATGCTGATGGTTGCAGGATAAGTGGTTGATCACAACAATTTGCAGATTGTTGATTAGCAGTAGAGTGTATTCGTTACCAGTATATGTGCCTGTATTTAGCTCATCACATATGAGGAGAAAAATTCTCAAATGTTAACACATTTTGCATCACACTAGGGCATTCTGGAGCCATTGCCAATTAACCTGGTAACACCTTAAATTGCAACAACATAGCTTCTTGACTTAGCTTCTTTCCTCTGTCTGTATCTTCCAACTGTTGCTTGTTTTTTTGAAACTAGAAAGCTACAAGGGAGAGTTCACAGATAAGCGCTCTTTATACTGACTGCTAAGTGATTCTCTCATTATCCTTTCAATAAAGGTCTCTCTTGCTATTGTCTTTTAAGTGATTCACTGCAGACCCATTTTAATATTTCAAACAATTTCCTCTCCTTCTTTGTTTCTTTTAGAGGGCAGAGTTTTTTCTCCTTTCAGAAAATAATAATTCTGCTTATGTATCAAGTTGCCTTTAAAGGCCAGAGCGCTGATCAGAAGTGGTGAATTATTTTTGCAGAAGGAGTAAGTATAGCTAAAATAATTTCAATTGGAAAAAAATAAAGAAGACATAAAGGCGAAATATTAAAATATAGAAATGAAATTATAAACTTTTCATGTTGTAATCATAGGATAACAGTAGCTAATTCCCAAAGTAAGCTTAGCTAACAAAAATTGGATCTGGATGCCAGTTAGGTGCTGGCAAACTTACATGCTTGCAGTTCTAGCATTTGCCACTTAAACTTGGAGGCACTGGAAATTCCCGGGCACTTAATGTATGCCTATGGCTTCAGTTTGGGACTTTCTATGTACCAAATGAGATGCAGATTAAATATAGAGTAAAAGTCATCTTTTATTCCCATCTCCTAGTTCACTTAGCTACAGTGTCTTCAGCTGGCCACATGCTCTGTAGATCCAACTCCATGCCTTGCTGAAAGGAGTCCTGGCCCTTATTCCCATGTCGGCTCTGCCACAAGGGACCTTTGGACTCTTATATCAGCTACCATTAACACTGAGTTTTGTATGTGTGTATATATGTATGTTTGTATATTTTTCATTACTTTTCTACTGGCTGCTATCCCTCCCATGTTCCATTAGACCTATTCTAGTTCTAATTTCCACCCTTGAAGTCTCTCTTCCTTATTCCCCTTTTTATCTTTCCCCAGGAAGGCATGGGGTGAAGTCATAGAGAGCAATTCAGTTCTTTGTGTTTTGGTTGACCCTGACCTCCAGAGACAGCACCATGTGTGGGTTTTCTGATTATACATAGGCCTAAATGTAAGCAGCACCATCACATAATGTTCTTTAAAAGGAACCACGCATTTGCTAAGCTATTGTCTTGTGCCTGCAGGTTATGAGCCCCTGGTTCCCATGGAACTCTTGAGCAAATTTAGCATTGTGTGGGTTCTGACACACAGATGTTAAACCTGCCATGTCACTTTTGGGAACTGCACTGATAATCATTGACCTTTGTTGTTACTCTGGAAAGCTTTTGGCCTTTAGAGACCGCAAAGACTTTTAACATATGCTTAAATATTAAAATGCCTAATTTACATAGTTCATGGCTTGATTGTGAAGCAGTTACATTTAATGAGCTATTGACAACTAGAAGAAAATTCAAATGTATCCAAATCTGGCATCAATTGCAAGTAAGCCCATGGCTGTTTCTTTCCTCCTTGGCAAATGACAGGAACAGCAGAGGAGTTCATTATTGATAACAGACTTTTGCAAAACTCCATGAGAGGAGAAGTTTGCCCTGTCAGATCTTGGCTTAGAAAATGTTGCTATTCATAAAATTGCTGACTTTTAGTAGGAGTTAGAGTTGTCAGTGATTGATCTTCAGATTGGTTTCATTATGGGACTTCCATCTACAAACAACACTGTGTTTGGTTCTGTTTTTTGCAAAGGAGGATTTATAATGATAGCTCATGAACGATGGCCAAAATAGCTTGTGAAGCTAAGAGAACTTGATCCTCAGAGTGGTTTGAGCTTAGGGTACACCAAAGGCTGACGTTATGTAAACTTTCCTATGCAATTCTTTTAGTCTTATTAAAGGTCTCACTTAATCTTTCTTCTCCAGCATTAAATCTGTCAGGAACTCTCCCGTATCATAGGGTCATGTGCCACTGAGGATGAATTGGCTGTAGAAGAAAAGACATTGATTATTTAGATAAATATTTAACATGCACATTTTAAAAGGGTGCTAATCTTTGCTGTTTGTGCTGGATTCTGAACTGGATGAAATTACTGTATTAGCATGGCAGTAAATGGATCTTTTTTATTTGTCCCTATATATTTTCAGGTTTTTTTGTTTGTTTGTAATGTTTCCTGCGGGATAAGTGTATTTCTACTCTGTTATATAGAATGACAATTGGTCTGTCTAAAGAGTTTTGTGGTGTTAATTTGTATTCATTGCCACTGGAACCATAAATTAGAGAAGTGATTAATTTATATACCTTTTTTAAAAAGCATTTGTGATGTTGAAAGACAAGATTAATTTAGATTCCATTTGTAAGATGTAATTGTTTGTTGTCAACAGCCTGAAATGCTGCATTTGTTGCTATTGATATTTTGTAGAAAGGTAATTGAAAGCTGTCTCAGTGTTTAAGTTTGCTGCTGTTTTGTTTAGTGATTATAAAATTACTGTTGTTTTTAAGATGGCAGGTTTAATTACATAGTTTTCATGATTATGAAGTTACCTCCTGTAAATGTTCAAAATGTTCAAAATCCACTTTTTCTAGACTTGTAAATTTAATTTGTCAGAATTCTTTTCATCTCCTGATACTACAGTTCTATTAGGAACTGCAAGAGACAAAATGAATATTGCAGAATAGGTTCAACTGGCATCAGTAGTATTATTCCACTGCAGTTATAGAACAGCAGCCCTTGACAAAAGATAATTTTGGTAGGTATGTTCAATTTGTCAAAAGAAAAAACAATATGGATGTTTAAGAACAATAATTTCCACAGGAATGTAATGACCTGGGAACACAGTAGAAAATTTTACATCTAAACTAGATAAGTCCCTCAACTGCATAGAAAAAAATTTGCTTTCTGAAAAATACTGATACGCATAGAAAGTCAGCACTGATCTAGTTACACTGGTAGGCATTGTCCTGAACATAGGACCAGGTGATAATAAGTTTCCCTGATCTTTTATTAATTTATTGTTATATTGTAGGATCAATTATTGAAAATGTTCCTTTTTGCTGGCTTACTCTCTCTTAACAATGACAAAATGCTGCTTGTTCTAAAGAGGAAAGGACTACTTCCATCTTCTTGCATGTCTATGAAAGCACTCAAGATGCTATGAAAGCCACCATTCCTGTCTGTCTGATTTCTTATAACCATCAATTGCTAAATTCTCTCTCAATTGCTTAAGTATTAATAATTAATAAATTCTTTCAGCAGGTTTCATAGTATTTTATTGAATTTTGAAATGATTAGCTGAAATCCAGCTGTGTGAAATCTTCTAAGTCCATATATTTTTTTCAAAGTACACTTATCTGTAGAAGATTAGAGAGACTTTAATACAAATAATTGCATTAGTATCTATCTGAGTTAATTTCCCAGAGGATTTATCAAGAAGAGTAGATCACACCAAAATTAATTACAAACTCTTCTATAACTTATTTTGCAAAGCCTCTGCTTATTTGCAAATAACAATTGGGGTACTATCAATAATAGGACAACCTGGACTCATTGAAAAAACTAATTAAAAATTGTTTACATTTACTGAAACAGCAGTTCAGATAAAAAAAAATAAAAATTGCCTTCCAAAGTGATAATTCATTGCTGAGCTTTTTCCTTTCATATGCTAGCTGATGCATGCAATAAATGATTCAAGCTAATTCTGGCTTCTTTTGAAATTATCAGTAGCTGTAACCAGGGTAACCTATAATTCTAATCTTAGTGCACTGTAAAGTCTTATGTTTTTATCAGATGTTAAGGTGAACTCTTCATTTATACATCAGACATTCATTAAATCAGTGAATTATCTGTCCAAGGAACTGGCAGTTTTCTGCAACATACAGTGGTGCTGCCTGTAGATTGTCATTGTTGGGGCTTTTGAGGTGTGTGTGTTGGTTTTAGTTAGTTTTTCATTACATGCCAGCAATGCTGTCCAATGTATTTGTTTAGTAAAACTGACTGAAAAAATACCTTTTCCCAATGTATTAGTATGTGAAAGTGAAAATTTAGAAATTCAAACAATGTTCTCCTTGCTCTTTATTCTTGGTGTTACTGAGTTGAGCCATGTAGGTAATTCCTTGTGTCATTTCAGTTAAGGGATGGATGCTGCATATCAGGGGTATTCATGTCTTTGCATGGGTCAACACTGAGTGCACAGGGCCCTGTGGGGCTGATAGGAGTAAGTGTGTCTCAAGAACATATGAGCAATTATACAGTGGGGAAGCAGAAGTGCTTGTGTGAATAGATAGAGTTAGTGTCTCAGAAGAATGCTAGAGCTAACAGAATTATTGTGTGTTAAGATGGTATCAGGCAGAAATTATTTGTTTATCTCCTAGCAAACAAGGCTTGCCTAGGCATAGAGAAACTATCTAAAAGTATCATTCCGGCAATGACTTGGTCTTCTGGGGACATAGCAGTCTTCTGTCTTTCATCCTTTCATCCCCTCTAGTGGGGAGACTTGATTCTTGAGCATCTTGATAATTAGATGGATGTCAATATGTTTTAAGATGGAAAGAATATATTTTTTTCACAGTATGGATGAATACCTTGTGTTTTCAATACTTAATTTTAGCTAAATGAAAAAAGCAGTTGCAATTATCCAGTTACACTGCTCACACATGATGGATAATACTGTATAGAACCCAGTTAATTTTCTTTCACACTGCATATTGCACTTCCTGCAGTGTCAGTTACATTGAATGATAAAGTCAGATTCACTTTGGGATTTCATCTCTTTTATTAAAATTGTCAGCCTCACAAGAAGGAACAATCAAAATTTCATCAGCGTCAATTGAACCTGTACTGGTCCCAACTGCATGTTACTGGTGTTTTCCTCTGGTGTATCATGTGTGTTGCTGAGCAGACTCTACAAAAAGTCATGCATATGAAATCCCCTAAATATCAATAGAGACCTCTCCTGCCAGGACTATTCACTGAATTCTGTTTAATGGCCAGCTAAATAGAACAGGAAGAGAGAAACAGTTACTATAACATTCACACAGAATTTATACTACATTATTGGCTTTCTTTCTATATTGCTAATCAGCTGTTTTGGTTTCTTTTAATTCATATTAAATGACTTTTTTTAATTTGGGGTAGTCAGTGGAAAAATGTTCATGTACACCAGATTGACAAGCTAGATGGTCCATTATCACTTTAATTAATCAAAATATGAATGCTAATGAATCTATTTTGTTCTATCATGATTTCTGAAAATAAATTTTCCAACACCTGTGGGTTTTTCTTTTTTTTTCTTGTTTCTCTTTTAATAAGTGAGCACTGGGGATACTGGCATTTGCAGGGAAGGAAAATTAAATTCTAACTGGTTGGGCAGTTTTCTGGTGTTTAGCTTTTGGTTGGCAGGAGTTGGGTTCTTTCAATAGAAGACTTCTACATTCCTTAAAAAAATGAAGTGCCCTCAAATATGCATTTTTGGCAGAAAAGGTCAGTGGAAATATCTGGTTCACACTTCTGCACTCAAATTTATGGGGCAGATCCTTCACCTATGTTCCATGACACTGTACTCTTACAGCCCCAGCTGACACAAAGGCAACATGATCCAGCTGCAGTGGAAGCACATGCTTAACTCTGAAGGTGATACACCTTCTGAAATAAAAATAAATTTTCTGGAGAAAATTGTCAGTTTAGGTGAAAAGATATTATTTTCCTTTTTCCTGTAGCTTGTGCATTCACATGACAATTCAAAGGAACCCACGTGTCTTCTTTCTCTGTGGTCTTCTCTCTGCCCCTCTCATGTCATGGGAATAGCTTTGCAATCTGACTGCAGTGGCAGGTCTTTCCTCATTGCATGGAGAGGTTTCATTGTACATACCATAGATAGTATAGTCAAGATACTCTGGAGGATACGGTTCCTTCTACTGGCTCTTTCCTGCATGGTCTTATCTTCTCTCTTGCATTATGTCAGTAGGATGCATTTTAAAATCAAATAGACTATGAAAATCTATTTGCTCTTTATGAATGCAAAGATCCTGCGTTCATTTACTGTGCAGGGGGGCTTTCATATGAATGTTGATGAAATTGTGATTTCACTCATTCCTTTTTATTTTTTTTTAATCTAGAATTTTTATTTTCACCTATCATTTATTTTGAATTTCATGATGTTTCTTTACTTGCATTTAGATTGTGGAATAAGTGTCTGTTCTGTTTTAGGCTTGGCAAAGTCCCAAAACATTGGGAAACTGTAGAACTGTGTTTATAGAACTCATTTTAGTAATAATATTGCCTTTGGTTCAGATAATTTTATTATTTCAATAACTATGCATTGTATGGGATTGGAGCCTTTTTGTCTGTGAATGCTATTATATGACCATTGAATAATCAACAGTTTTAGAAAAGAAAAATAAAATCACAATGCAATACAGTAGCCCTCTTCACCTCTCTTGTTTTATTCTATCAATTTTCTTATTTAACAGTTGGAAATCCAACTGATGTTCAGGTATTTTTCCAAAACATTCTTTGGTGTTCAGGCAAATTTAGGAAAGAATAGCATTTGACATTTTAATAAAGAAATGTGGCTTTATGCTGCAGTTAACATGCTTGACTAGAAAACAGCCAGCCATGCAAAGATAATAACAATTTTTTTAAGGACCTTTAATTTGAATTCAGTAATCAGAAGAATAATGTAATTCTAAGACCTAATTTGAAGGTTAAATTTTGTTATTGAAAGCTTTTGTATTTTCCTATTTTAATCCATAGGGTTCAGTCTGCTCTAAAAATGATCTTGTCATTGTTGTATTATGCCTGGATATTCCGAGTGCTGGAATAAATTTTTCCTTATGACCATTAAAAGGTGAAAAAGTGAAACTGAAACCAAAACTATCTTGTGTTAGTTGTAGTCTAACCACGTCTCTTATTCCAGAGGTTTTTATCTTTCAGTTATGGAAGGGTATGGATTTTAAGAACTGCGACATGTTCAACAAATATGTTCTGTTCTTGGAATATACTCTGGAACAAAAAAAGAAAACTCAGTTTTAAGCTAAGCTCAGTGTCATTTAATAAAGTAAACATATTATAAAATAAAGCTCTTAACATCTGCTCTACCAAAAAACATATCCTCATATGTCAGAACTTCAATTAGATATTTCAATTACACTCATGATCTACATAGGCTCAAAAAGCTTCATGAGAGCATTGAAAACACTAAAATAATCTTTTTAATAGGTTTTCAAGATGGAAATGTTGTTTTTTTACTTTTTTTTTTTTAAAAAAAAAGAGTAGCTGTTTACAGTTGTTATTCAGCATTTATATAGATCACAGGGGTAATATTTTAAGGTGTTCAGTCAGGAATGTTGTTAGGCTGCATTCAATGCAGATCATGTGATGAGAGTATCACAGGAAAGAAACCATCAACACTTCAAAGGATACTGGTTGTTTTGCTGTAGAACGTTCTCCAGCAGCCTGCTCAAGTTGGTTTGAATGAAGTAATAAAGCAAAGAGCTATAATTTGTAAGTAGTTTGGGCCTAATAAGACCACTCATCCTTGCACATAAGCATTATGTACAGTTGCACATAATATCTTGCAAATGGTAGGTTACCACACAAAAATAAATGTCAAGGACGTGCACATCTTTAGACATAATCAGAGTAACAAATAAATTAGTTTAATTTTATCATCTTTTTTCAAGAGCTACGTGGTCCTGCTGAACTAAAGGAGAGACTGAATATATATCATCTTTGAAAATGACACAGAGAAAAAGGTGTCACTTGGTTTTAGAATTTCTGTGTCCTGGAGACACACAAATGGGTACAGTGCTGACTCTTTTTGTCTTCATATGAAATTTGTAGCCTTCAAAAGCAACAATAGTGCTCAGTAAAGTGAAATTTAGCTTACATAAATATTGGATGAATTTGGCCCCACAACACATTCATTCTTTTCAGACTCTTCTAATCCAAATCGGAGTTCTAACACAAAGGCAGCATTGCTTATATTGTAGTATTTTAGCAAAGTTTAAGCTGCTTTATGAAAAGATGAATTGTGTTTATCTTTACCCAGTTTCTTGATCTGTCAGACAGTAGCAGAATCGTTGGGAAATCTTCCACGTAGTGTATCACTTGCTCATTTATGTGCTCTATAATATCATTGTCTTAATGTTACTAATGGCATGAATAGCACAAGGCAGCTTTATGGTTTTCATTCCATCTGAAATATCAATGCAAAATGGCCTCTGCTCCAAGGGAAGCAAATGATTGATTGCTTGGTTCTGGTTATTTAAATTAAAATTTTCAAGTGGAAGTGGGAAGATTGTTGATATATTATTCAGAATTTAGAGGAAATCAATACAAGCCTTAATGACCTCCCCCCACTGCTCTTTAGCTTGCGCTAGTCACATCCTGAGAGAGCACCATGGCCATCAATCAAGCAAACAAATTGCTTTATTTTCATATTGTGAACTTAATGGCAACTCTTGCGTAATCTTTCCAAGCTAGTTCTGAAATTCTGCATGAAAAATACAAGAGGAAAAAGCTTCTGAAAGGATGATAAACTCTAAAGAATATACAAACAGTGATTGAGACACAAGGTAAACTTTAGAAAACCAATTTTTGTTCTTTCCAAGAATAGAATGATCTAGATATGTGACCATGTATATTGTGTTGAACCAGGACACCTATTTGCTAGGAATAAAATTCTTCATAAAGGTAAATGAGGGATTAGGCTTAGATAGTAGGTAGTGATTTAAATATATCTCAAAACTAGTTCGATGCAATTAAGCTGTTATGATGTACAGAAGTATTTTGGTCTCATGTCCATCAGACAAAAGAGGAAAAGACCTGGCCTAAGTGACTTTTTCAAATATGGAACAGAGAGGAATATACTCTTGCTTTTAAATGCAATCCCTTAGCAATCCCACAGTGTCCCAGACAGATCTAGCAAAGGTGACAATTTCTTCAAGACGTACTTAACTGTTTAAAGTTGGACTTGCGGAGCGTTCTTCATGCCTGCAAGGTGGTAGTGGCTCTGGAAAGGTTAAGGAAATCCAAACTGATATTGGACTGTAAATTTTACTTTTTGCGGATGGATTTCTGTCTGTGTGGCTTCTGTGTAACCCTTAGTATAGTGGCTTTCTAAATCTTGATATTTATCTTGGATGTTAATGTAAGGCAAATAAGCATGAATAATAAAAGCCAAAGCTGTGTCTCCCATTATACTTTTCAGTCCCTAACAGTGGGGAAAAGATTTCAGACTGCTTACTCTGGAAAATGAGTATGACCCTCAGAAATTGAGCCATGTCCTAAACATAACATGAAGTGACAAGATGAAAGTTGAAGAAAAGCCTTCAGAACAGCACCTGAAATACAAAAAATAATCAGTAGTTCATTTGTTAATAAACTGTCCTGCAGTTTAACACAGTTCTGTTTACATGAAAACTTGAATGTGCAGAAAATGGACCTGTTAATAAATTAAGGTTAGCATAAGTTAATAGTATTGTATCTGCTATACACAGATAAACAGCAACAACAAATAAAAACAACCAAAACAAAACCACAACTTAAACCCCAACAAAGTTTTGATTTTTGCAGGACTCTCAGCATTGCATTATGGTGGAGTGTTACCAATATACCTTGGAATCAGAGAAGAATAACCTTAATGAAATTCATCCTTTATTTGGTTTGACCATAAGTAGTAAGCTAAGGTTAGTGATATAATAACAAAGTTGTGTTTATTTTGTCTGCTGCCTAACCAGAAAGGCCCAAATAAACACTATGTATGAAAACTAAAGCAAACAAATTAGTCTTTTCCCTCTCTGAAGGAATTCTGGCATACCATCATGTTACTCTGCGATCAAATTAGAGACCTTGTCTTTGATCATGGGGGACCGGTTGCCTAAATTTGACTACACAAAATGTTCAGTTTTTAACAAGAGTTACATATTGCATTCACATTCCAAACTCCTGATTTAACTGGGTAACTGTTTCTTCCTATTTACCAATGCAAGTCTGTTCTGCAACTGCAATGATATTTTTCATGGCTGCTTTAATGAAGGAAAACTATGGTATTTAATTTAGTCATCCTGTTTTGCTGTTAAAGCTGTTATGAGTCTACTGGCTAAAGCCTATCGTTTACGCTCAAAAAATACAATGGTGACAGGAAAAAAATCTCTTTTTGGCAATCAGTTTCCCAAATCACATAGTAATATGAATTAAGTATCCCCAGCCTTCACTGCACCTTTATTGTACTGGTGCTACATGCTTTAGCTTGTCATAGGCAACTCACGCTGAACTCATGAACTGCAGTAATTTCCCTATTAGTTTGTACCAGAGAAGTTGCCTGTCATAGCATTTAGCACCCCTATCACACCTCTTTGGGGTCTTTTTGTGGTGTCTGAAGAGTATTTTATGCTGTGTTCTCTTCTCTTGATGCTGCTACGAAACAAATAATGGTATTAATATCTGTTATATCCAGCATAATGACAACTCCATACAATTCAGTTTATTATTCTGCATATTGCACTGAAGGGTCTATATAATTAATTTTCTCTTCAACTTTATTCCAGCACAGCCTTTTAATATTGTGTAAGAAAGGAAGGTTTACCCACCTTATTGAGAGAGACAAATTAAATTCTTAAGTTCCAAAGAAATTTGGTTTAGTTACCATGATTAATGCCTACACATTTGCAGCTCCTATATGCTCCAGTGACCTTCAGCCATGCCTGAATATGTTCTTGGGGTTTTCTTGTTTGTATGCGAAATGATTTGGGTCTTGAGGACAGTTTTAGAGATGTGCTTAACTTTCAGTGTAAAACACCATCATCTTACTTCTCCATTTATAAAACATTGAAAAAGCTTCTATTTTTCGTGTGTTTATTTAAGTTCAACAGATTAAAAAAAGTAACGATAATATAAAAGCTGTGCCTTTACTATCATAACAAAGAGGATGGGTGCCATGGCCATACTCTACAATCCTCTTTTGCAGATTTAGTTTATTTCCCTGTAAGCTTTAGTAGATCATTGTGTAGTTAGGGATTGTATCTCTAATTATGAAAGAGCTGCAACTCAGCTATTTATAAGCTTTTCCATTTTTTAACATTCTTTATACGTTTCACCTGCAAGAAGACTGATTTGGAAAGACAGTTATTTCTGTCACGATTTCTTGAATTCGTGATTTAGGATACCAAGTAACATGCTGAGACAAAGTTAATGAGTTATCTACTGCAAACTGTGTGTCTGAATTGACTTAAAAGCACAAAGCTGTTCCATTATAATCACTTACCCATGTTTTTCATGACAGAGTTGTATCCCTTTTTTTTCCTTTTTAGCTCATTTTAAATAGTTGAAAATAGTAAAAACGATTGACTTGATGTGCACTTGTTGGTTTTGAGTATCTGAGTAGATGTGGAATTCTGATTATTCTTTCACTTATTAGTAAGAGGCGTGCAGTATTTTATCACAAATGGTCTGAAGAATCCAATTTCATGCCAGCATACCTTCAACGTCAGAAATAATGCCACTTGTTTGCATTTCTTTTGCAGCTTGTTATAGTTACGCTCTGTATTCCTGAGGACTGTAAACTAAAAGGCGAGTTTATTTCATCGTACCAGTCAAATATGTGTATTCACAATAAAATGAACCACATTTCATTCCCCCTCTTCTACCCTCCAAGTGCAGGTGAAAGTTTGTTATCAATGTTGAGATAAATAGAATCACAGTGAAAGGATCTAATAAATGAGCAGTCAGTATGACTGTGACAAGTTGGGGGAGGCATGGAGAATATAGGCTGCCTAATTTAGTTTCTTAAATGTCAAGGCAAATCTCTCTAGGATTATGATAGACCCAAAAGTGCAGGTAAAAGAGAGAGATTCCCTCACAAAGCAGCTCAGAACAGAGCCTAACTGAAAGATAACAGCAGCAATAAAGACAAAAAAATCTTCATGGATTTTTGTTTTGGTTATCTGGCCTATATGTTTTCCTCTTCACATACTGTTCTGGTTTACCAGGAGGCCTAACAGCTTGTACACTTGAAAATGTCCATCGTTCTGACAAGCTGGGTCCCTTGAATTCATTTATCTCAGAGAAGTCATGATCAAGTTAATACTTTTTTTCTTCCATGACTTACAAGTATGATCACCATGTTTTGTCATCCTTGGGATGACATTTCGAGGAGGGTATTTCATAAGAATCTGAGAAAAATTATAGCAATTTTTCTCATTTGCATGGTGGGCTATAACTTGAAAGTGGAAGCTTTCCAAGCTAAATGCTTGCATAAGGTTCCATGAACTAGGTAGATTTTTCCCAACCAAATTTGAATCTATTATTAGAAAGTATCTAGAAGCTAGATCATGAAAATTCCATTGAGAGAAAGCTGAGTGAGACTGTTCCATGTTTGGCTTTGTAAAGCAGAGATGACAGAGGATCCATTTGTGCTCAACCTGTATGCCACGTTTCAGAATTAAGCAAATAATGGGAAGCCAAACTACATTGATTATCATTTAGTGTCATTAGTCTGATATGATGTTTGCATGTTTATTTCACTACTGTTTTAGTAGTAAATCAAATTTTTCAGTCTTCTTTCAGAAGCACTTGCACTCCTTAGATAGTATCAGCTAGAATCATGACCCCTGGCAGCTGGGGAAAAGGTGAGATTTTGGGACCAGTGGAATATAGCTGAGCATTGCAGAGTTTTTGGTGCTGATTTGCTCCTCATGGTTTCTAGTCTTAATGTCATACCATTGAAGTGAAACACTTCTGGTAGAGAGCTTCTAGTGAACCCCAGTTTGTATTTCTGGCTGTCTCTGCTGGCTGCTATGGATAATACTTCTTGCTCCCTTGCATGCTATTAAAAAGTGTCCTCTTCATGACTCACACTAGGGGGAAAAACCCAAAACAATTCAGAAAATAGATTCAGTCCATTTCTTAATATCTCTGCATCCTGGAGGCTGAAAGAACAGTCCTCCCTGTTCGCTGCACCCAGCTCTACAGCACAAACCTATCTCGCTTGAGTTTAGTGGTTTGACTTGATAGATAGCAATATACAAATATACCACAAATGAAAAATGAGACGCTCTCCTTTTAAGCATCATTGAGTATACCAGTAAGTGAAATGCCTGAAGACTCAGATAATTAAATTCAGTTTTCTCTCTCCAGAAGTAGAGTTAACTAAGTGGTGGCCGAAGTAGCATATGAGCTTCTCAAATGACCTTAATTTGAACTCTAAATGCATGACAGGTTCAGAACATTTCAAGATAAGCTGGTTGAACAAGACCGTTCCTCTCCAGTACAAGTGAATAGTCTGCAGACGTTAAAGCAGTCCACTACTAATTCAGAAAGTCAAGTTGAAAACAATTCTACTTTTGAATGTGGTTCAGACTGAAGATAAGTGTTTTATACAGCTGTAATTGAAATACTGTGCTTTAAGACTTCGGTCATCAAAAGAGCTAATACTATGAATCAAGAACAGATCAGGATTCTTTCACGGACTCAAATCCTCTTTGAGCTTTTACCATAAATGAATTTTTGAGTTCAGCTTCACATCTGTGTTCCATTCTTGATAAGAAGAATAACTGTCCCTGTAAATTATAGGACCAATTCAGGGACCAAAACAAAGTCTTGTTCTGAGTCCTTCAGCTCCTAAGAAAATGTGAGCTTGACTATCAGTTTCTGTGTGAACTGGTTCAGACTCTGTGCAATGAGCTGATATGACCATTTAGTTGCCAGATTCTGATAGGTGTTCTACGTGATACATGCATGATCTTGTCATGAACTTATGAACTTGTCGTGTAAAAAAATAAAAATAATTGCACTGTGGTTGCTTCCAGATTTACAGCTTTCTTTGAATGCTAGCAAGTTCAGTAAGACCTTTTCCCCTTGACCTCAAATGACTTTGAATTAAATGCAGAAAGTTATGCCATATAAAAAGGCATGCACTGGTTGCCTGTGAATCCAGGTAATTATACTTTGATAGTGATTGTGTTCTATCTAGTATTTATATCCTTTCATTCCCACCTAGCTCAGTCATTCTAGAAGAAAAGAATTTTTTTCCTGGATTCCGTAACCTTCTTTCTCCTTTCTCGTAGGACTTTTTGAGGTGACAAGTAGATAAAAGTCTTTACTATCAAAGAATTTAGGTGTCTTTTCATAGTTACCTAGGCCACTTATTACCATAAAAGTATGAGTCCAGGTATTTGATATTCACACAAAAGAAAGCAGGTTGACTTACCTAGAGTTGGATCAAGGGTTATTTTCATTAGCATTAAACAGCTATAATGGGAGAAAGATGAAAATAACTACAGAAACATGAGGAACAACAAAGATGAAAAGGAGGATGTGAGAATGGGACAAAAACATGGTTCCTTATTTGCAGGGTGAACTTAAAAGGTACCCTTTTTAACCTGCCTGGTTTATAATGTATTTGGAAATGGAAATTAATCAGCAGTTGTTTATATCTGTGCAAATCTGGTACAGGGATCTGATATGATAGCTAACGACCAGCAGACTTTGAAACTAAGCTGCAGCTCTTTCATAGAGATGCCTTTTCCTGCTAATACTACTCCATAGCCTCGGTATCTGAGCTGTTCCCCTTGTTCTTTTATACCCTTGACTTTGATGTATGAACATATTCATCACTCTTGCTGCTTGAAGTATAAGGATATTATTCCTTTATATTTGGATCTGTTCAAAATTTTTTGCACTTGATGTGTTTTTCTCTATTACAAAATGTGCCTCATATTGATAATTTCTGATATTTTCCTCTTCTAATATTAAAAAATGAAAGATTCAAAGGCAAAATGTTCCAAGCAAAGAAAGCTCAAGTAGATGTGTTTTATTGCAATGGTTTGTCAGCCAGTTTGCGTCTGTCTCTAACTTGATTCAGCTTCTGTTTGGTCCTGTTATGAACTAGAAACTTGCTTAATGTTGATAGACCAGTCAATGTAATGCCATTATCTCAAACATTTTCACAGCTATTCTGAATCATGCAGGTTCTTTATCACTTCCAGGGTTGTGTGGATGGAAAGGAGTTATGGTATTTCTCCCAGATTGGAGAACATCTAAATGGTGTGAAAGCTGAAGGATTGACTGTTGTTCTCACATACATCAATATAATCTCAGAGCTGTTTCAGGAAAGGCATTTGTCTCTTCAGGTTGGATTAGTTTTTTAAGTCCTTAATTTTGAGGAGTCAGTACAAACAAATCTCCTGCTGATTTCTCATGGATATTAATTTGCAGAATGTTGACAGAGGTATTAATCCAGTGGGATCACTTAGAAATTTCATCTGGAGTTGCTGCCACTTTGCATTGCCTTCTTCCTGATCCCAGTCATATTCTGATATATGTGACTCTGATGAGAGGAAAGTCAAGGTATATGAATCAAGGGGCCACTGGTCAGCTGCTGTATGATTGGAATGTTACTAAGCAAAAGATGTGGTCGCTCTCTAAAACAAGTTATATGGCAGGGTATTTTCTTTCTTAGCCTCTGCCAGTCTGATCCAGCTGTCATTAAGAACACTAGTACTCTTTCTGGTTACATTAAGAAGTTTTGGGTCAGAAATCAGAAGAATAATCTTCATAATTTCTGTGGATATGAGCATATTATTTGTATGACAACTGAATTATTTTAACTGCTAATTTACACTGGTACATGTGTTATTTTAGGTCAAGCTTGTTATGTATTCCCCTATAATTAAAAATAACTCAGTTCCTTCAGTTTAGTTTATTGGAGAGGTCTACTTAAAGAAGTAGAAAATGTTTTTCTTATTGCTATATTGAATACTTTAGTAAATTACATTCTTGGCAGAAGTTCTTAAACCCTCCACGCTTTTGTAACTATTGATCTGTTCTTAAAGCATGGAAATTCTGCTGCGATGATGTTATGCACACAAAAACTTGTGCCATGATCTCTAAGCCATTTCTTCTTTTTACTTTGTTTGTATAAAAGTCATTTGGAATATCTAACTTTTCGGATGTTCACAATGTTTGCCTCGGATAATTCTGAGTAATTGAAACACACGTTTCAATATTGTAAAGAAACAATGACTAAGAATAAGAGAAGTATTTAGCAGAGAAATGTATTTGTACAGTATTATATCTGACTTGCCGTGCTTATTTCCTTTAAATAATTTACTGTGCTTCTGGTGTTTTTTCTCTCAGCCATGTTTCACATATTGTGATTTTCACATGCATATTTAATATGTATAGCTGAATCAATTAAAAGGACATTATAAATACTTACAAATCACCGCGAGTTATTTTGAAGTGATGAGAAAAAGGTCAGGAAATCTATGGCACAATGTGTAAGGGAGAAATGGATTTGTGGAGAAAGACTGCTCCCTTCCAGGTACCCCACACTGTTAGACCATCTCTCCAAGCTATACATGACAATTCAGAGTTACTACTGTTCACAAAGTTGTATCTAGACTTAACTGTTTGCTGGTATGCAGTACTTGTTACTACTTTTCCTTGTGGTAGCTTGTTGTGCAGTACATGTTGTTGAGTAACTCATTGACCTAGAAATCATCTAGATGATGTTTGGTGCAATTTGATGACAGAGTCCGAGGAAAGTGCGATATGGGAGAACTCAGGGAGCAAAGGATCAAACTGATACAGATTGAGTGTTTTTGACATCTTACAAGCGATTGAATGCATTGCAGTCAGGAAACCTTGAGTGTGACTTTCACAGATGCCTTCTGTAAAATTCTGCTACCTCTGTGACTGTAACGATTGTGTGAAAGAAATACTAGAATTTTTCTTCAAGACAATATGATTCATGGATCCTTGACAGCCTTTCATGTTCTGCAGCCACTGAGTATCCTCCCTTTATAAATAGGGAAGCTAGACTGAAAAGAATTGTCGTGTTGCATCTTTGCCACATTCATTCAGGGGAATAACATGGTTACAATGAGAATACTGACTAAGCTTCCAGATATTTGAAAGGTGATGCATTGCTTCTTGGATAAGAGAGCATTGTTTTGAATTGCAAAGGATATCTTGAATATTAATGAGACCGGGATTTCGTGCTCAGTATGTCAAGTTTAGATTCACTGCTCAAGCAGTTGTAGTAAACATCGTGTTTGTTTAGTTGGAGGACACGTACCAGTCATAGTTGTTTTTTTTTTTTTTTTGACTAGTGTCATGTTCTATCCCAAGGACACAAGCTTTGGATTCACAGAACAGGCCTTAGTGAGGGATTTATTTTCCTCTTTGAGTGTTCTATCTCATTTCTCTCTTTCCTTCGTCCAACATTTATCTTCCTAAATGTCTTGTCTTGGAGATCATGAACCTGCATCAGTTGAGTCAGTCAGTGGTCTTCTGAAGTGTATACCAGAAGATAAAGTCCATTAAAAGAAGAGTATTAGTCATTTCTGAGTACATTCCTTCATGCCAATAAGAATTGTTTAAACAGGGAAGATGGATTGGTTTTGATATTTGACTGCCTCATGTTTTTTTACCTGGTCATTTTTCACTCTTGGAACACTGAGTATTTGTAGCATCTAAATATAAAGCAAAAAAAATGCTTCCAAACATATGTATATGTGTCTGTATTTGTGTGTATACAGTAGCTTATGCTGTTGTCACATAAACAGACTATTCAGCTATAATATTATGCAGTTGAATGATAATTGCAATGCCAAGAATTAGGAGTTATTTAAAAGATGATCGAGTAATGGTGAAACGGCTTAGAAGAGCATCTTAAATTCCTAATGGTCAATCACATAAATAACACTTTACCATTTCCCATCTGTCATCATCTCCGAAGATTTGTCGTACCCTTTCATCAGGTGACTTGTCCTTGAAGTGCAGTTAGTATTCTAGTGTGAAATATCAACTGTTCTACTGACAGAATGAGTTCAGTCAGCAGGCATCAAACACTCTGTATGGCACTCATCATGGGAACTGAGAATAAAATAGTTTCAGCCCTTGGGCATAGCAACCTGCACTAATAAGTTTTGTATTAGGATTATGAAAGCCTTAATATTTAAAAATTAATTTTCATAGCACTGATATTATTATTTATTTTGTTTTATCAAGCAAAGCAATGAACTGTGGTTACTTGATAATTTTGCCAAAGTCACTGTCTAGGAATCTCCTTTATTTCTGTCTCTTCTTCCAATCACCCCCCTACCTTATTTTTTATTCAAGTAATTTTTGCAGGTAGTTCCTGATGTTAGATCTAAATGTATTGTTCTTCCCAATTTACTTTTTTATATAATTAGGTCTGTATTATAAAGGGAAGAGAGGACTAATAATGCTGATTGGTAGTGTGGCAAAGGATTCAAAATGAAAGAGAATTAACATACCAGTTATATCTCTCCTAATAGAATATATAAGTAAATTAGGTGATATCTGTTCAGGTTTCAGAGTCCTGATTTTTGATGACCCAATAGTTGAAGGAAATGAATATCTATTCCCCACTCATCAGTCAGAGAATATCTCTATAGAAGCTGTCCAGTCCTATCTACCTGTGTGGGTATAAATTTGGTTGAATTTATCGACTTCTGGCTAAACAGGTGTCATCTTCATTCATGTAGGCCCTACCTACGCTGTGAGGCAGCTGAACTCTGCCAATTAAAAACATAACAAATGCACATAGATCAAAAGATACCCTTCAGTTTATTCAATAGACCTTTACTTGTTATGCTGATAGGTACTGAAAGATATGAATGTCTGAGAATGCGCTTCTTTTCTATCAGGTATGAAATGGACGTAGATATTATGAATATGTTAAATTCTCCAACTTCAAGTTCAGCTAATAAATAGATCTTGGGTGAGCTCTATGGATTTTGTGACCAGAAAACAGATCCCTTTAGGTGCCTGAATTACCCTGAGCAGAAAGTTTTTTAAATCAATTTTTATGATAGGTTCATAAACTTACTTTAAGAAAATAAAAGAAATAATTAATCAATTTTATGCATTACAAGTGTAGTCTTAGTTCTTTGTTCAATTTTCAGAAAACAAAAAACAGTTTTTAACCTTACTCAGTAGGTAACTGGTACACTGTTTCCACTGAGACTTAAGATGATTTTAAAGAACAACAGGTGTATCTGTGACATTACTTGGATATCTGGAGTCCAACCAACTGTTCTCATAATTCCTAGATGGTGTGAGACATTTGCTGATACTGATTTTCTTATTTTTCCTCCTCCTTCCACAGTAGCAACTGAACTGAGAAAAAAGACAAAGATATGACAGTTTCCCCAAAAAATTCTTTTCCTGCTTTCTTAGTGGGCTTTCTCCCCAAAAGCTTTAGAGAGAAAAAGGGATGCACTAACTAGCATGACTCTGATTAGCCCCCTGTGATGCTAATCACAATTATGATCATGTCTTTGAACGGATGGTTGCAGGGTTGAAAGGATTTATCAATCACCATTCAGGTACAATAGCTGAATTTACAATGGACAGAAATTATTTTCTTAAATCATAACATATTCATTATTCATGTTATTCATCATAGTGAGAAGGATTTAAGTAATAACTTATTGTTGGAATAATTTTCTGTGGAGGCAAGATACAATTTTGGCCACTCTTTTACATAACAATCTCATTCTTTTATGATCACTGATAGTCAAATTGCTGAAACTTCTGTTTGTCATAGTCTGAAAAAGTCCACACCTGGGGAAATTTTCAGAAATTAAGCAAGACTTCTGTTTTATAGGTAACTTTCCATGTGGTTAAGGGACAGCAGAAGGCTGTTTTTCCTCTTCTGGGAGTCTAGTTCCATTGCAGTAATACTGATTATTTCTATACTTTTTGTATTTAATATGTTAAGTGTTTTAGGAATTTAAACCTGGAATATGTGTACTTTCAGCTAGATTTTGTATAGGTAAGCCACTCTTCTTACTACAACAACTATAATAATACATGGCTCTGAATCTCCATTCATTCAGACAAAGCTCCCATTGACTTAGTGGTATGGGTTCAGACTCTGTGTATGGTACGTATGTAAGGTGGATACCTGTATAGCTTTTCAGAAAAAGCTACATGAAATTTTCCTGGTGTCTTAATCTCACAAAAGGATGAAAATTCTTAGTGTTAAGCTTCTAAGACTTTGCTGTAAACAGTTGACTTGAAGTTAAGTTAAAGTTGTTCCCTGTTGTGCCTTGATCCTACTTGTGAATGCCTGTGTTTTTGTTGGTACAGACAAAAGTTAAAATGAATTAATTAAAGTTAATTTAGAGCCATTAATTGTTTAAGGGTCAGTCTCATTTTATGATCCAGAATATCAGGATAATGCATCAGATTTTTTAATTATTCTTTTTAGGAAAACCAAATTTCCTTGAAATATATAATGAATTTACTTTAACGTGTTTGAGTAGAAATAGAAGTTTCTGAGGCTCTGTCTCGAAAACATTTGAACTCCACAACTTTCACCTTAAAAATCCTGATCTCTTAAGTTGTAAGATAAATACTGTCAGTATGTCCTTTTTATAAAAGTACTTTTTTAAGTGAGACAAAGACCACTTGATGCCAAAGTCAGGAAGTTCTGTATAGAAACAGAAAAAAAGAAAATAAATCTGGTTAACTATTCATTTTACCACCTTCTTGTGGCAGGTTCTTGTATAAATCTTAAAGGACAGATCCTGCACATCCTTACACTGTAGTTTTCATTCATGGAGGAGTTTCTTTTCGAACCACTGGAGCTACTAATTTGAATGAAGGCTATTTTTCTTTAATGTGAAAGGTTTTCCATGGCTGAAATATGTTTGGAAGCAGGACAGCTTGAGAAATGTTTTTACCTCATTACTATCTTGGGAGAGACAAAATTAAATGTTCTGATATAGTGACTTTGATTGCAGAAATAATGGCATCAAGAGTGCCAGGCATAAAATATCGTATTTGGTCACGTTCCTGAGAATGACAAAATTGAAAGTCAGAGCCTGCACAGAAAAAGCACATGGCCTGTAATTTGGCTACAGAGAACTAGATAAATGAAATTTGTGAAATGGTTTCGTTCATTTATTAATAGATAAATAAAAGAAGAAAAAAACCTTGATTACTTTTTTACCTTTCCATTTGCACTAAAGTGAACTAAGTTGTATTGGCATCAGAAGTGAAAAGAAGATTGGCATATCTAAATATTACATGGCTAATGAGACCCTCACAAATCTGTCATTGTCTGATAATCAGTCCAGAGAGAAATTAAAGTAGGGGTCACAGCAGAAGCTGTAGCCAGACCTCTGATCTGCTAATGGACAATCCTGTGGTAAAAAATAATTACATTATGTAAGCATAAAATAAAGTACAAACACTGCTCAGTGTATTTATAATTATATATTTATTCTTACATAAGAGTAAGAATAGAAATTGTGTCCTGTCTCATAAAGCTTCTGGGAAAAATCTACAAAACCTGAAATTAAAAGAGTTGTAAAGAAATGCACATACTAGGGGAAGATGGGTGGTAGAGAAGACAGAAAGGGGAAAAAGAAAGAAATTGGTTTGTACAGGTGCAAACTTTGCTGTAATAAGACTCTACAACATGATATATCGGACTGCCTTTGGTTTGTATCTGTGTGGACAGTTGCAGAAACTGAATTCCACTGCCCCTATTTTAAGCAGCCTGGATGAAAGACATCTACAGTCTCAAAGACACCTACATTGCTGTGCTTGAACTAATAGCTTCATAATAAGAAGTATTCAAAAAGTGGAGGGCTCATATCTGAGCTCTGTAAAGCTATTCCCAGTCTATGTAAATTGTAGACTTTAGACTGTAAACAATGTCCCCTTAAAGTAGTATTTGAGGCTGTGAATTTCATAATATTAGTAGATCTGTCTAAATCACTCATTATTATTTATTTTGTGCTATTTATTTTTATACTATTTATTTACATTTTCCTTTTTTAATTCCTCAGAGCTTGCATGCTTATTGGGTTACCACTTAGATAAATCTAACAGAGAAAGTGCTTTGAATGAACACAGCAGTGTTCATTTTCTTCAAAATGTTTTTGATACACATACTCAAGGAATAGTAATTCTTTTTTAATTAAAGTAATTTTAAAGTAACAATATGATTCTAATAAGTTGTACAAATGAATTATTACCTTTTGCCCTTTCTATGGTAAGATACATGGGTTTAGATTCTTCTTTTTTAAAGATGTCCCTTCATTGTAACTGTCAATTCTTTAGTGTTAGTGTTTCATGGACCATGATTTTTAACTATGGTTGCCAAATCCAAAATCTACAACTTCCATCATAGAAAACACTACACGACCAAACATGAGTCTATGGCAATTTAAAATTTAATAGTGAAAGAATAATGTAAGGATACCAAAACCAAAGGTGTCTGATGTAGATATGCAGTTTTGCAGCAAAGGAGGAATAAGTATGTTCCAGTGATATACCTTCAAACTGAATAGAGTGTATTAAAATAAAATTTTGCTTATGATTTTTACTTTATCAATTTTATTTTTATTTATTACTTTGAGATATTTCTAAATACAGCTTAATTCAATTTAGCTGTTATTTAAACCGAGACAATCTTTTTCTCCTTTGCTTTCACCATATGAAATGCGCTATAGTTTTCTTTAGTTGGTCTTTGCAGCTACCTAGCTGTAAACAATATGCAGGAAAGGAAGACTGGGATGCCTGGACAGGCTTCCTGGCAGAGCTGGTGGAGTAGATAGACCTGCTGGCTTAACTTGCATTCCTAATGGAGGTTTGTATTCAAGCTGCATGCTGCATCATGGAAGCCGGAGAGTTCTATTCCTTGCCAAACTGAGACAATATTTTGAGATCAAGTTATAATGAAACTAAATAATCTCCCCTGATCTCACTGAAGTGTGTCATCCTAAATCGGAAAAGATAAATTTGACCATTTCCTATAACTATAGTTTTTAGCTCTGATACTTTTCTTGGCCTCAGATAAAACAGAGGGAATATTTTCCTTTTTTAAAAAAAGCCCACAAACTTGAAAGTGGGCTGCCAATGTCTTTTTCTGTCTTCTTTGTCTGGCAAAATGAAGTGTCCTTGAAAGTATTTTAATTAGTGGTCTTCCTTCTTTCCCCTTCATGCATTTAAACAAGCTGACACCTTACCAAGTTCTTTTCTCAGTAGGAATTAGAATGGCTCCCAGATTTTGTATCTTCACTGCAATCCTCCTGCAGCTGAAATGTTTGCTGCACCTCTTACCAGACATCAGGAGGAAACCCACAGCCCATAATCAGCTTTCAATGACAAAGGAAAGTGAAGAGTGAGCATGATTCAGAGATCATTAAGTCAATCTACTGCACTCAGCTTCCACTGGATTCTTTAGGAGATGGTTTTGTGACAGAGGGTGCCAGATGCTGGGGCTTCTCTTCCCAACTCCTTTAGTCTTTCTAAGCAGCCATGAGCAAGTGAACTTTTGCAGAAAAATGACATCTTTTTTGTCTCTGGCTTGACTCACTGCAAAACTATTCTCGTGTCTCCCATTGACTTGACACAGCCACTCTTGTTATTTTGTAAGCTGCACAGTTCAGCATACATATAGAAAATGCTTTTTCAATGTACCATTGTTCATTAATGAACCAATTAATCATTAAACAGCTTTTTTCCCCTTAGTAAAATACAGGAACATAGAGATATCTACCTCTGACTTTGTTGGGAGCTGCCCCAGATATGTTCATAATGTTTTATTTACAACATACTTTACAGCTGGTGGTGTAGTAAGACACTGCTATGTTTTGCTTTCCTAGTCCACTAATATGGCAGTTCTCAAGCATGAGTCACACCATTTCTTGGCAGTTGGGTAGTAGATGGGTATATCAACAAGGCTTCATTTGCTTTTCTCTAATCTGCTGCAGTGTGTTATGCACTATGGAGTATCACAGATAGCAGAACTCCCCAGCTAGCTCAGGTTTCATGCCTCACGTAGCTGTTCAGCCCTCAGAATTTGTATGAAACTTTGGAGTTTTGCTGTAGGCTTCCCTGGGTTTAATTACATATTTTATGATCAGTGTCATAAACAAGATGCCCAGAATATCCTTAGGGTAATGAAATGGCCTACATGGGAGGGATCCCAGTGCAAGTGGGCTGATTCTGATAGTCCACCTCTGTGCCAACAGCACACGTAAACGTGATATTTTTCCAACTCTGTTAACGAGGGTCCTGAGCTCTCCAACTATTTATTGCTCTTGGGAGATATTATGATCTGTTTCTAACCTAGTTAATTAAAGGCAAAGAGGAATGGGGATGAAAACTTCAGGTGGTCAAGACACACAAATTATTATCTTTCTCCTCGTGTTTCCTTGCTTTTCTTACTGCCACCTCCTGAAGCGCAGCAGGGCCCAGGTTACCCCTGCGCCCTGGGTTTGCTGATGCTTCCCTGTGGGCAAGCAATGGAGAGGGAGGGAGCAGCAGGCTGGGCCCGGGGGGCTGCAGGGCTCTCCCTTGGCGGGAGCTGTCCCATGGCAGTGAGGAGAGCTGCAGCCCGAGCAGATGGGCTGTGGGCAGGTGTGTGGGGATGTGGTCTGGGGTGATGGGAAGGGAGGTTTTGGCGGGAGCCCAGAAGGGCCTGTGTGATTCTGGAAGCCTCCCTGAGCCTGGGCCGGGCCGGCCTGACGGGTGAGCAGTGCGCAGTGAGGGCCTCTCCTGAAACCTGTTATTTATCTGGGCTGACACATTGCATCTGATGGTATCTTATTCGAATCTGCTGGTTTATGTTCTGTTAAAACACAGCTTTAGTGGTATAGAACCTACAGGTGCTTTTGGCTTGTAGTTAGGAGAAGTTATTCCTTAAGGAGGCAGGCGAGGGTAGTGGGTGCCTGGTGATCCCACCATGAAGAAAGAGTCCCAGAAGAATTCTTTCTTCTTTTGCTGTAATAATGGTGATAATAGAGCTGCTCTCTTCTATGATTTCAGGTCTCTTATCTAAGAAGTAGTGAGTCTGTTACCAGACAGAAATCTCTTTTGATCAATTTATTTTTTTATCAGAAGATAGTTATTCTGGGGCAGGCTGTCTATCTTTTAATTAGCAGAAAAAACATCAAAGGTTTTGGACTCCATCCAGCATAGAACAAGGGCATTCTGAAATCTCGGAGATTTTTAACAAGAAAACTGCTTCGGTCCGAAGGGAAATTCGTGGCCAAATGAACATGCTGACTGAGGAACAGCACAAACTCCCCGGGAGGGGTCCAGGGGGAGAGGAAGAGTTCTGAGGAGGAAGGATGATGTGTATTAGAGCATATATCCTTCCCATGGCAGAAGTTTTGCCTGAGGATCTGAACTTCAAAGACATTTCCTGCAGATAACCTTCCACATCAGGCAGTGGCTGGGGAAAAATTCTGGGAGGAAGTTGAAAGAAAATAAAGTTTTTTAGGAGTAGGAGAGTCAATGGCAGCTCTGATCCAGTTGAGTCTGTGTTTTCGTTTGTGAAGAATAGCACACATAATGAAGAAATCAATTTGTGTCACTTTTTTTCTCTTCTGGCACTTTGGGCAGTAGGTCTTCAAACTGTAACAAAATCACATAACTTTTCCAGTAGTTAGTAATTAAAGCAGCTCAAATGATGATGAGGATGGAAGTTGTTTTAGAACATCTTGATTGTTCTGAGAAAAATGGCAAGCTCATCATTGAAATGATTTGCAAATAATAAAAAAAGTAAAATCCTGTTAATGGCTCAGGGAATATTGACTTAGTAGCTCAGTTTAATAATGGACAGAGAGTGGCTTAGGCAAAAGTTTAAAAGTCTGTCAGTAACAGCTAATGGAATCAGTAAGATAAGAGAATGAAACAAGGAGTTTGTGGGAAATAGAAATGATTTTCATTTCATTTGTTTAAAGATAGTGACTCACCTGGAAATGTGATATATACTGATTCAGCAGTAATGATGATCAGAGACTGATGGAAGAAAAAAAAAAGGAGCTATTACAGAAATCTCGGGAAATATTTATGAAGTTACTTAGAAATGAAAGTGATTCTTTAAGAATTGTTGAGTTCAGATAGTAGCTTCAGGAGATGCCTGTGCAGAAGACACGTACAACTCTCAATGTATAAGGTTGGGTTTTTTTGTTTGTCACACAAAGGGAACAAGGAAAAAGTTAGTTGAGTTGTCAGAGGAAGGAGCTTGTTTTGTTAGGGAATAAAAAGACTGAAAAAGGAAATGAAAACAGCTAACCCCCCAAATAAGGGTGTTATATCCTCATAGGGAGCAACTATGAAAGTAAAAGTCTATCAGTGTACAGGAAGAGTAAGAGCCTATGGATTTATAAAGGCTCTGAAAGTTTGTATATTCCATGGAATTTTTTCTGGCATTTAATGAGTTGGAACATTCTTACTTGAAGCAGAGCTTTTTTTATAACACCCCACCACCACCCCAAGCACTTCAGAGTAGTGGAAAGCACTGATGCACAGGAGCTTATAGGAACCTGCAATTGCAGTGGTATTGTGCGAGTTCCAGTTGCTTATTAAAAGTTTAAGAAAAGCAGTTTAGGTTTAGCTTCTGTTGCATCAAAAAATATAATCAGCCATGGCATTGCACAAAGTAGGGTGATAAGAAATGACAAAACAGTTTGTTATGTTAGGAATTTAAAAGGGAGCCACTTTCTACCCTCCCTTATTCCACCAGTGTTAAATATATATATATTTAAAATTAAAGACGTCTTTGATCACTCATGTTTTGTTAAAATGTACAGGAGTGTGCAATATCATATTAGGATTGCTTTTCTAAGCAAATTACAATCACAATCAAAGATGTACATGGAATACTTTTTGCAAAAAAAAAAAAAAAGACGACTTTGCTATGCCTCTATCCCTTGCTATGTTTTTTGTTTGTCTTCCTTTATACCAGCTTTCTGTCTTGAAGAAATGACAGTTTGCTTTGAGAAGCTAAAAGGAAAAGTTTGATTGAGTTGGTTGCTTTCTAGTAATTTAGGTGAATTAATTAGTCAGGAGGAAAGGAAGAAGGTATAAAGCAGCCCTTGAAATTTGGAAACTCAGATATCACTAAATGTGTTTGCATGAAGAAAATCTGTTAGGAGAAAGTAAGAGTAAATTTTTATTACTCCTAAGTAGCTCTCTCTGCTATATCAGGAGTTACAAGGATCTATATTTTGTTTTGGCTTTTTGACAGATTCCTCTGCATTTTCTGGTACATTTTTTTGCCACAAGCTTGCTAGGTTTTTGCTCTATTCTCACCATTCTCTTGAATTACCGCTTAAATGAATAATCTGTGGCTGCAGATTAGGATGTAGTGTAAACTAGGTATTGCTAATAGATTTAAGAGCTCACATTGTGGAGAAATGTGTTTCACAGCTGGTCAGGACTAAGGCGAGTCAAGGAATATATCTTATAGTTAGCTGGGAATCCCTAAGGGCATGCATAAAGCAGTATAAGTCATGTAAAAATTACAGACTGATAGTGGAAAGAGAGAGTCTGATCCCATAAATTCAGTCCTAAGCCTGAGTCCAATATTTTTCCTCTTTGTTCTCTCTTAATGATGGAATCTATGTTTTGGAACATTACTTCTCCTATTTCTGGAAGATGAATTGTTACTCAGACAAGTCCTATGATTAGAAAACTAAAAGTGTGTATTGCAGTGTAAAAGGTAGCTGACACTGACTGTTTAGACAATGAGCTACAGTTTGCTGAAGCAGAATCTGAATGATTCAGCACCAGTGAGGAGGTAAGATGATCTCCTCTGAGTACCCACAGAGCCATGGGAAGAGAGATTGTCAAGAAAAGCCATCAGACAGCTGATGGAAATGGCAAAATAGAAAGCAAGCCCTACTGCCTTGTTGGACGACCCCTTCTGTCCCCAGGCCTCAGAGGTTTAACAGCCTGGAGAACACGTAACAGCTAGTACACAGGTGCACGAGTGAGGCCTGCTCAGAGAAGCAGCCCGATTTAGCCTGGGTCCCTGGCCATCGGTGATGGGAAAGAAAGTTTAGGTTAAATATGCAAGTTGGCACATGAAACGGTAACAAAGGTTATGCATAGGAAGACATAGATCAGATCATAAGAGGTACTTGTCACCTCCGGGCTGTAATGAAGATGAAAATGAGGACAGCTGTGAAGTACCATTGGACAGCTGATACACCCGAACAGAGATGTGTGCACGCTTGTAGCTCAAAAAGCCAACGGTACCCTGGGCTGTATCAAAAGTGTAACCAGCAGTTTCAGGGAGGTGATTCTCCCCCTCTACACCACTCTTGTGAGATACCACTTGGAGTACTGTGTTGAGTTCCGGAGTCCTCAGCATAAGAAAGACATAGAGCTGTTGGAGTGAGTCCAGAGGAGGGCCACAAAAAATTGTCAACAGTCATGCAAACACAGGGAAGGATTCACAGATAGTGTATCCACTTGTATGTGCAAATATGTCATGTACATTGAGTTGCTTTGAATATACTGCCTCAGAATTAGAAAGTAAAGTACGATGCCAATACAGGTCAGATAACACCACTAACAGATTGTGATATTGAAAATCTAGTAGTGGGTACGAGTATAATGATTTTTTTCTTCTAAATGTATTCCCTCTCTGTTCTTTTGTTTTCAGGGCATTAGAAGAGCAATTGTAGAAAACCAGGGCAGAAGAGAACTGGTAAGGTGATGATCACTCTTTCTTCTTTCACATATGTTTTACATATGTATATGTACACACATGCACATATATATAAAATGTTGTGAACACATATAAAAAAATCAGTTTAACAGTGGTGTTAAAATAGATTTCTGATCTCATGCTGGTTAACCTATGACAATCTGACTAATGTAAATGAGAACACAATCTTACACAGTTGAGTTTCAGTTCATTCTGCTTTTGACTGTGACTCTGAATCTGCGGTTTTGAAAAAAAAAGACAAATTCATATGCAGCTTTATTTTTATAAAAGGCACTCTTGTTGCTTCGTTTGGTAATACAGTTTACATAGTGGAAATGTAACAATTTTGCCACTAGTCTATTCTTCCACTGTTCAGTCTAGAATAAAGATGGTCGCTGCAATAAGTAGGACCAAAGTGATTGTTTAGTTCTCTTTTTCTGGGCCTGGTGTTAAATATTTGAAACAAAAACATGTTTATATTTTACAGTATTGTTAGATTCAATTAATTAATAGATAAATTTCAAAATTATTCATATGTGTCATAAGGATCATCAATGCCACAAACATTTTAGTCTGGAGAGAAGAAGAAGATATTAAAAAAATAGTAGTAAAAGAATGTCTTGCTACATCTATTTGTGCGAACAAGTGTATTTTCCAAACCATTTGGAAAAGCTGAAAACTGTTTCTAGCTAATCATACTGATGAAAGCTTTAAAAACCAAAATGCATTTATGTATTTTTAAGATATTCTTAAAGGGAAGTTGTGAATTATGTTTTGTTTGTTTTCTTTAAATTTGATCTTTTTATGACTGTAATGTGAGTTAACAGGTTGTGCTTTGCAACAGTTTTCAGCCATTTCTGTGTAAAAGAATGCATTTCTGTTTATGTAAAGTATAAGATATTTTAACAAACTGAAATTGAACAGGATCTTATTCTTTGAATAGTCTGGTCACATCATCAGAGCTATTTTTAGAAGACTCCCAATTTGACTCATTCAGTGCCTCTTGAGCACAGTATGGGATTTGATTTTTAACTGTGTTCTATTAGGACATAAAAATAATGAGATCCTAAAATTTTTTCAGTAAGTAACAAAGCAGAATCTTACAAGCCCTCAGCAGGGATAGGCTGAACACCTCCTGCACAAGGACCCAGGCAAGCACACTAAAAGAAGTCCTTGGAGGCAAAGCACTGGGTCTTGCACTGTCAAGGACTTCCAATTTTCTTGGAAATCACTGCTGTATCCTGTAACAGCCTTGCTAAACTTAGTGCAGCATGATTCTTTTGCTGTTGCAAAAAGGATCTGTGCCTGATGATTCATTTTTAAGCTCCAGTTGAACAAATCAATGAAATGTAAAATTCTAAAGATATATCCAGTCCCAAGGAGAAAAGGAAATTATGCTTCTGTCCTGACTGACTGCATGACTGTAATTATCTTCTGATAATTGGCTTTTTGGCTAGGTAATAAAATATATATATACTTTTTTCTGTTCTGTGCACAGTCTGAATTTCTGAAAGGAAGTGTAACGGCAGTGAAGAACATAAAATGCAGTGAAAGGCAGGCAGTGCAGCAAATAATATCATGGGGTGCCAGCAAAAATAGTTTAGAAGAAGTAACATTGGAAACTATGTAAAATCAAGAAACTGCATGCTTGGGGTCGGGTTCTTGTAATGTTGCTTGAGTGGGAAGCTTTACTTAGCAAACTGATTTGATTTTAAAGCTGGTTACATCCAGGTTTCAGAGTCATCAAACAAATGTTTAGTGCCATTTTCATATCACTGCATACTTTCTGCAATTTCTTTAGGACTAAGTTAATGAAATATTTTCTTATTTCTGTAAGTGCATAGTAGTATTGCAAGAGGTAGCTGGATACTCATTTATCCAATTAAAAGCTATGTTTTGGACACCACCCTATCTTTAGGAGACAGAGCCAGAGAAAAATACCCTTTCTTGCATTTTAGTCACATACATTATAAAATACTTTTATTTGTTGTGGTTGTTTCTGTGTTTTTAAATATGAAAGCAGACTTACATCTGTCTCTGAGGGGAAAAATGAGAGGAGGAAATAATAATATTTAGTTCTTTATTTTTATTTGTTGTGTTTGAAAGTAAAGTGCTCACAACTCAGAACCCAATCAGCTGTAGTAACTGAATTGTTTCTTTGTGTTTGGAAGTGAGTGAATTACTACAGCTGTTTTCCTACCTTAACTTCTTATGCCATTCCCTTTATAAGGTCGTATGTGTTCTGTTATGCATTCACTAAGTATTTGTGATGGATTTTTTACAGATATGTTAAATGTCTTCTAGCAGCACACAGAATTGATTCTTTGTAATATTGTGCTTTGCAATCTGTCCTACAAGGAAGTAACAGATTATTGCTCAGTTGAAAAATTAGCTCTATTCTGTATTAATACAAGAAGTTCCTTAGATTCAAAACGTAGCCAGCAACTGTTGGAGTAAAATTTTGGCAATTTTATAAGAATTTAATATTTTTTCTGTCTTATATCCAATCTCCAAAACAGTGCACATACAGAGTGCAATGCAATATGGTGATACTTTCAACATCCTATTATAAACATAGACATACATACAGAAACACAAATTTCAAGTAACATTACAGTCACCAACTAATGTATGTTTTATTTCACTCTTAAATAATTGCTGAAAATGGTTTCTGTATTACTGAAACATGCAATATACATAAGTGGAAAATCTGGTGTATTATTCGGCAGTGAGATCCTGGGCATAACATTTTAGATCTTTTTGTTGTGCAGTGGCACTGTCCTTAGCAAAGAGAATGTATATTAGCACAGATAAATGAAAGCCAGTTATTTAGGTGCTTTGAGAACACGCTTTAAACCTAGTCTAGTATTTAGACTGCAAGTCTCGACACTTGGAAGAGGTATTTTCTCTAAATATGCAGATACAGTTTGGTCTTTTTTTCTACTATAAAAAAATTATTTGACAAAAAATACCCTAGAAGTAATAAGGAATGTGTCTGGTGTGTGTGTTTTTATGCCACATTACTTTTAAAATTCTTTAACATAAAGAGGACCTGAAATTTAAATACTTATTTTCCAGCTGTTGTCCCCCAAACAGGTGATTTCAAGAATGGCTAAGTTACTGCTGACTCTGTAAGTCCTTGCCTCTGTCTTGTGTGGTTTATAGTAGGAAGACATAATGCATCTAAAGTTAAGTGAAATCACTGGAAGTCTCTTCCATCTCTCATGCAGGTTAAACCCTAAATCAACATGGTTGGATTTTTTTAAAGCATAAGGGATTCCATATTCATGTGATGTTCCTGCATCCTATCGTTTGAACAGATTTACCTCAGTGCCACTTACTAAAATCAAGACACTTTTGTTTTTCCTGGAATGGGCAGTTAAGGAATGTTTTTAACTAACCAAATAATGTCCTATATAATGAAATATTATTTTATCCATGTCTTAAACGTTGGTAGGTGACCTTGTTTTACTGAAAGGAACAGTTGATTTCCTTAGAGTGAAAGAAGTTAACCTAGCCTCAAGTCTAATGTTAAAATCCATCAAGAAGACTCAGGTGAATACACACATAGAAGAGAAGTGTTTCTGGGAAACAGGTGTTTGCTGCTTACCACTAAAGTGTATCAGAAATTAGAAGAAAAATACAGAGCTGAAAACCTGTCAGGTTTTGTCATGGTTCTGTGATACTTCTCTTCACGCTTTGTTTTCTGTGGTCAACAGAGTTCATGAGAATTTCAGTTTTCATTTTCAGTGAAATTGTTTCTGACCATTGTTTGGAGAAAACCTTGAAAATATGAAGCAAGGACACTTAATAGCCTCGGAAAAGTAAGAGGTAGGAAAGAAACTTTGCAGTTTTTCTTTTTTAAAAATGTTTATGCATGGCAGTGATTAAAAAAATATGCTGGAGACATACTTAAAAACATTCTAGGAATAAACCATGAGGGATTTTGAAGCTGCCACAGCCAGTGTGCAACTCTTCTGGAGGTTTTGCTCTGCCTGTAAGAACATCACCTTTTAAAAAGCAACAGTGATTTTGTATATAATACAAAAATACACCCATGATTTTAAAAGTAATTGGTTGTGCATGCAGAGTTCTTCTACTGCTCAGTATCGGTGCACTTATAGTATAGATCTAGTGGATATCAATGTTAATATTTTCCTATATGGAAAGTTTGACCTTGATAAAATTACCTGCATTTTGATATTTAAGTGCCCTGAAGTAATCAAGTTTCAGCAGCCAAAATTTGTCCTTGGGTTTATTGTGTTGTTTGGTTTATAGATTTTAGTACTAGAAGGAGCTACTATGATCCTTACCATGTGTTTGTTTGGGCAATTGTTATAGAGAGTTGTTCTTTCTCCTATTGAGGGTATCAGGATTTATCTCACCAGAAAGTAGACTTGTACCAGTTGTAATATAAATGCATGAAACTCCCCGATGTGTTCTTGATCTTTGTAATTCATTATACTCTAGCTTTGCATGAACTTCTAGTAAATTCACATTGGAACTACTTCATATCATTAATAAATCACTTCTTCCCAGCTGTATGTTTGCCAACTAGTTATTGCAAGATAAACATGCAGCACAAAGAACATCTGAATAGCTTGAGATGTCCATTCAACTGTGGGATATGGTAACTGTAAACATGCAGTTTTCTGCAGATATCAAACATTCCATTCACAGAAGTTAAGAGATATTTGGTGACAAATAATAATATTTTCAAGAATGAGATTGCAGGGGAAAAAAGGGGAAGAGAGGAAGAAACTATGCTTTTGCTGTTTTACAGTTATTTGCTTGGATCTGTGCAGCACATCTCTATAATTGGGATCAAGTGAATCTTAATTGTACTTCTAAATGATTCTTCAGTAACAGAGAAAATAAGCTTGAAATTTTCAAGATCAGCATGGAGTTATTGAAGAGTTGTTATAATACCTGACAAGTGAAATCTTTATTCCAAGGCATGAAATAGAATCTTTTCCAGTCTTTGCAAGCTGAGTGATCACATTGAAACAGTTTAGAAAAAGTATTTTTAATGGCTGAGGAAAGTTATTCGTTGTGGATAAAAGCTGGAAAGCTGCACAATGTAATTCTAAAAGAAGTCAAATTTGTAGCAGGATAAAGATACTTGATTTTGATCACAGTTTTGGCTATGTTTTTTCCCTGGATGGCTTTTTCTAAAAGAAAAGTCATCTCTTGGCAGAAGGTATCAGAATAAACTGGAATAATGTTTGTATAGGTTCAATGCACTCCAGTAATCATTTGAGATAAATTATTTTGGAGAAAATAAACTGAGTTCTCTTACAAACTTCAGTGCCTGTTGCAAGATGGGAAAATTCCTTATATCCCATATGCCTTCTTACTTAGGCTTATGAATTCAGGAACCAGAGGTTTGGAGTGTATCATCTTTTAAGATAATGATTTGCTGAAGGTGATTACTTGCGTATACTGCCAGGAGGCCAAATGAATTTTGAAGAGCTGTGTTTCTTAGTTTTGATTTGCTTTATATGTATCTACTGTTCATATAGAAAGTTTAACACTTACTCAAAATTGTGCTGCTCTAAGAGACCACAGTGGTTGTTAACAGCTAACTGGAACTATTAGTCTTAAAAAAATAGGCCATTTTAGTTTAGGAAATGAGACATTTTTGAAAACTGAAACTCTAGTTGTAATGTTAAGTGCTATGATGAGCTGTCATATTATCCTGTTATTGTTGCAAGGAGTCTGCATTGTTATAACTTTAGTGAAAGATTCTATTTCTAGTTCTTATCCCACTAAAATCAAGAAGCAAAGAGTTTTGTTCAAAGTTTGCTGAACTCTTTTGAATATGATCAGATGTGTTCCCTCAGATCAGGACTAGCTGGCCAGTTGGTTCACTCCTTTGCTCTTGTCTCATGTTGCGCTCATTTTAACTCTGATATGTGACATATCTTTGCTGAAAGACTGGATGTTCCTTCTGAAGTATGTTACCAACTCTTCTTGTACAGGAGAGAGTCAAGCAGGAATGAAGTATGACAAATATTGCAGTAGCTCTGAAAAAATCTTCATTACTTCTCTCTTCTTCAGTCTCTACAACCTAATATTAGGCACCAGTTACATCACAACTGGCTGTGAGTCGAGAGGAAAAGTAAAAACCTCTGTGTTACTTCCTCTATTTTAATTCTGAGAAATCTAGAGTATGGTTGCTAAGGTAGTGTTTGGGTGCACTAAAACATTGGGTGGAAGAGACCCGGCATCGTTGGAGTATAGAAGAAAGTATTTGCAAAGCTTTTAGACAAAGCTGTTAAATATGCCAATTTATGAAAGTAACAAGATTCTTGGATGTTATGTCTTAGTGTCTGATACCTGCTTGGTAGTGCTTAGGCTGTGCTATCAGTAATTATGGGACAAGCAAGTAGTGTAAGATAGTTGGAGAAATATTTGAAGATGTGCTACCTATCACAGTTTCAATTCTGTCTCAAGGTATGCAAGATCAACTTAAGGCTCATTTATTTATTTGGTGATCTAATCTTTAAGTGTTCTGCCTCTTCAACGAGGATGCTTTTGGGTTAGTAACCATTTATCAATGCTATCATCTTTTAAAACTGCATCCTTATATTTATTTTTAAAGATAATGTTTACTGGCCTGGGAGAGAGAGAGATGAGGGAACTGATTGTGTTCTTTTATTTCTCCCACGACTCAAGCAGAAATTATTTCTAATGTATTCCTAGCTCTTGTTATTACGGGAGGAACTTTTGGCCTTTTAAAAATTATATTTGGATGTGTAATTAAATTTGGTGTAGCTACAGTGTTCTTCCAAAGTTTGTGAAATAGTCCTTCCGGCACCTTGATGTAGATTATAAAATAGAGCTGTTAAACACGGATTATCTTTTGAACGAAAGGCAGAGATTAATGACTCAAACTAAAATGATGAATTAGATGTGTGTGATGAGAGGCAGTCTTGCAGTGGTGTAGAAAATGGAACCAGAGAAGGCAAAAAAACATTAAAATGAGATTAATAGAGCCACATGCTTAAGTAAAAAAGTGTAACTACCCATTCTGTATAGAGGAAAAAAATAAATGCTTGTCTTGCACACATTAAATAGACATACGATGACTTTGTAGAACAGTCTGACTGGTAATTGCAGTCCCTCTTATTTTGTTATAAGCCTGTTTGCAACTTGGAGAAAACAAAGTCTTCCTGGGAAGAAAAGAGACTCTGCAAAGTCTGTTCTGCAGGGCATTCCTGAGAAATTTCAGAAGTGAGTGCAGATACAAACAAATTTTAAATTGTCAGATGTGGTGTGTGGAAGGAATTCTTCCCCAGTCAGTTTGGTAATGACTTGCTGATTTTTATTTTCTTTCCTATACTGAATAATTTTCAGTCCACTTCTGGGAATCACCTGAGCATCTGATATACCTGCAGACCTAGAGAAATCTGAACTGGTGTTTGTGCTTTAATGAAAGTTAACTTGCTCTAAAGATCATGCTGTTTTCTCCCTCTCTGTGAGCAATGTATTAGTACTAATCCTGGTATAACCCACCACTACAGAAGGTGCTCTGTCTTAGATGAGATGTGTATGGTTATCTGGTTGCACGCTTGGCTCAGATGACAGGTTGGTGTGGGTTTTTTTTCTTGTTTTGTTTTGTTTGTCTAAGGAAGAGTTACAGGAAGATAAGCAGTTCTTTTATCTTTGTTCTTATGTATAACTGATCTTTCAGGCAGGCCTATTTTGAGTAGAAAAAGCTGCATTCATTTCTAAGTTGGTTGAAAATGAGACCGATTAATGTAGTGTAAATTCATATTATAGATACAAATTAAAATGCTTTAATCCTTAGATAAATTGGGTTGTAAACAAGGCTTCTGTGCTTATCTATGTCATGGTAAGAGGTTGCCATGATCTGCTATCTATCACCACCCTTCTGTGGGTGCTTGCTAAAAGAGCTGCTCACATGAATAGTCCTTAAAACTCCCTTTAAATGTGTAGGTTTAAGCAGTTGAAATTGGAGGGCTGATCTAGCTCATTAGTTTCTTGACTGAATTAGGTGAATCTGGGAGCACTTGCACAAGCAGTGCCTGCCAGCAGATTAGTTGAGTGTCCTGGCTGCTGGGAAACACTGCCAAGTAGATGAGAATTACTTCTTCCACTGAACTAGCTAGATTTGGAAGCGGGTATCTGCAACCTTTTTCTTCTTCCCAATGTTGATATATTTGACCTTTTAGATATATATATTTTCTTTTTTTCTTCAAAATGGGAGTCATGTGAATGAGCACTTCAAGTTGTCTTGAACCTGGCTACCCACGGCAGGCCTAATTCATGAATCGCAGATAATGGCATGTGTTACAAGTGTTACAACTAAGGAACCACAGAAAAGCAGGTTTAAATACATGTTAGGGTTGTTTAAGTCTGTGACTAATGCTGGGAAATCTAGCAGGTGCAAATAAAAATAATTCAACTTTCTCTACATTTGTTTTTCTCTGAGGCAAGATTCTCAAGGCAATAAAAGATACCAAACCTAACAAGTTCACTCATCCCCATAGTTTTCTGATTGCACATTGAATATGTCTGATTGAAGAATATTCTATACACTATACAGTGATTCAGCAACTAATTACTCCTCGTTCCTTTCTTACTAATTGTTTCATATTAATTTTCTGAATGTATTCCTAAAATCAAAGTAATTGATTTCCAGTATACATCATTCTGTTTAGTTCCTTTTTCACTGTACATAGCAGATATATCATGAGAAAAGTTTGATTAGATGGCTGACTGCCTGGCATCTCTCTGGGTAACTGTAGATTTAAAATGACATTAAAGTGCATTCCAAGTTGTTCATGTTTTAATGACCACTCATTTGACTTTCTGCTGAAGGTGGGAATGATTTTCTTCCCTACTGCTTCTCTAAGTCAGAGAGGCTGAATGAATTCAGAAATATTGTAACTATCTGTTGTGCTTGGTATCTCTGCCTCCCCCGTTTTTTCAGTGACCTGTCCTTCTGCCAGCACAAAATAATTTGCTTACTCTGACTGCTCCAGAGAAGGAGCTTTTCTCTGCTTTTCCACTCCTTGTTCCACCCACCTACACATACATACAGGCCATAGTCAAATACATATTGAAATCTGGAGCAGGACAGAACTTAACATTGCCTGAACACATCTAAAAGGGAAATTTTAAATAGTATCTTGAATTAATCATATTTTGCATAGATACACTCTCTGCACAGCTCTAACAGCAAAATCAAACTTCGAGTATTTCAGGAACTGAGGTTACAGGGCCATTATAGAGGCAATGTAGGCATAGGCTTTGTGATGGTATTTTGTCAAAAAAACCATTTTTTTTCTCAGCAGTCTAACAGTATTTGAACCTTTGTGGTGAGCCTACTTATCAAACAGTGTAGGCTCTTCCTGCTCAAAGACTTCCACCTTGCACTACCTCCAAGTCCTGTGTATAATGGTTGCATTACCATATATTTTAGTCCTGTATATATAAAAGCTGCAGTGGTGATAAAGATAAGTGTTAAAATATTTTTGTTTAACTTGCTGGCACAGAGCTAAGTGGTGTGAGATAGTACTGAGGTATTTGGAGACTGCATTGTTTAGTAAATCAGTATTTTTGTCAACTGAATATTGGGACCTATTTTAGGGTTGTGGAAAGATCAGCAATTCGGTTGCATTAAGACGTGGGAGTAAGTAAACACTTACAGACAGTAATTACAGCCTAGTTTTGTTCCCCTGCTGAGGAGAAATGGAGGTGATGAAGCCTAAGAAGAAAGAGGGATGGAGAGAATGGAAGGGTGGCAGGAAGACGGATGAGGCAAAAGGGGTTGCATTTTAAAAATATTTGAAAAACGCTGTCATAAGTGGTTAGACAAAGTTTAATGTTAGCTTGTGATAGAGGAAAACCAGCATGGAATAGCTAAGTGATTGATGACTCACACAAGATTCAGTTAGAAAAAAAATATAATCTTTACATAAACTATATAGCACTTGAGATGCTCTGATACTGAGCTACTTCAGGTACAGAGAAAATACTGTGCAGGGTTCCAGTTTGGGATGAGACTGCTCTGAAGCCTTGGTCACTGCTGGCAGTTCATTTCTGGCCAAAGCCCACTGCTTCAAGTCAGGATGTTGTTCATATATTCTCATTCCAGAGCTTTGTGTGTAGCCAGAAGGGTGCTTAGCTTTTCTATTTGAGAGTAGTGCATTGGCCATCTGCACTGTCTGTTCCTGCAGTCTGAATACAGCTTTTGCCTAATGGTTTCCTCTCAAGAAGAACTTAATAAAATCTGCAATAGAGGAAACAGTGACTCACAGTTGCACAGTTTAGCACATACTGTGCTGGTCTCATAAACAATAGGATGTCTTGGTCTAGTTTAGGATTTGGCTCAATATGGCTATCATCCATTACTTTTAATACAGAGCTGCTGTTGCCTACAGTGGAACTTCTCCTCACAGGATGATGGCAGAACATGTATAAAACTCAGAAACATCCCTAAATATGCCAAGTGCTTTGTTTCATATTAAGTGCTCACTACTGAAGAGGGCACTGGACCAACTCCAGCAAAGCACTCAAAGGTGGACTTAATTGTAAGCACACAAATAGCTTCTGTTGATGCACTATGGCTTGGCACAAATCCAAAAATTAAGTACCTGCCCACAGAGGCACTAGGTTGGAACTACTAAGGACTACTGAAGTCAATAGGGATGTGTTAGTATGCTTAACAGTAAAGAAATGCAGAAGTGCTTAGCCCACAGTGTTTGACATCTTCAGAATAGATTTTGCTGCTGCTCACTGAACCTTCTCTCCTTTCACCCACGAAAATGGTTCTTCAGTTTTCCATCACCTCTGAAGTTCAACATGCTGTCTTCACAGGGCTGTTTCTTTTTGAGAGCTGTAAAGACAGCCTCAATTGCAGCAGCAATGCCATCCTAATCATCTGGGTTATAACTGCTGGAGTTTTTTTTCAGTTTTAGCACTCAATTTCAACCTCCTTAGTGGAGACATATCTTATAATAAAAATAGGTGAGCATGTTAGTGGAGAGATGTTTTATAATAAAAATACTTACGTGAGCATGTTCATATTCTGAAACCTAGTGAACAAAGATGGGGTTTAAAGATCTCAGTTCTATTGCTGGCTTTCCTTCTGACCTTGTATTTATGAGCATAAGACAAGATAATTCGGTTCCCTTGTGGATCAGTGCTTCTTGTGGTATAGTGAGGAATATGAAACACACCTTCTGAGTAGTGTAGTCCTGTTTGCTCTGCTATATCTGCAGGTAAGCTGTTGTTGGACAATGATGTCCTTTGTTGGAGAATGATGTCAAGCTCAGCTGTCTTATGGATGGGACTGAACACTGAAGATTCTGAATGGCTTATTATAGGTTCAGTTTAAAAACAAAATAGTCAACCCATAAACTGATAAAAGTGTATCTGGATGCAGTCACGTGATTTCACAAGTCTGCCAGGGTTTCAGGGGTAGTTTTGTGAAGAAGATCTCTTGTAGCAACAGGTAGAGCTGGGAATTGGTATGGACAGTGCTTTAAATATAGATCTCTACTCATAGTTAATAATTCAAAATCAATTTGGCATCTTGGTAGACTGTTTATTTTGTTGGTTTTGTTGCTGATCTGTGCCTTACAGACAAGTTCTGAGCTATATGGTATTGTAGGAAAAAAATAAGAGAAAATTCACATTAAGGAGAACTGCAAACTAAGTAGAAAATATGGGTAAAATTATGTGAAAATTAAAGTATCTCCATTTTACACGTGAAGTTATGTAGCTTGGAAAGCATGTTTAGAAATATACAGAATGCCAATGGTCCTACTGAGAACTGAATCGACCTTAAGTTCTATCTTTCTTTATCCCACATGTGGTGGAACTGGGTCATGATACGTTTCCAGATCCCTTCAGAAAGCCAAACCAAAGCTTTTTGCTACAGGATATAATCTGTTTCCCATCTGATGTAGGAGTGGTATTAAAGCCCGTTAGAATTAGTTATCAGTTTAAATTGCTTTACCACTTAATCCCAGAGAGTGTCACCTCAGGGGTGAGTGCTTTTGAATCTCATGTTTTCTTGCTGTGACTTTCAGAGAGATGCCCTTAAGGTTTATTGTCAGAAATGCTAAACAATTGCTTTGGTGCATCATGAAACCAAATGTGCAACATTGCTAAATTTGTGTGAATGCTCTCTTCAGAACCTCTACACAAACTTCATTGAGGGTATTCCAGCTTCAGGAACATGTAACAGAGAAGGGGCAGGTGGCAGTTTGCCATCATGTTTTTGTGACACGCCTGGTTCTGAAGGATGGGGGACTCCATTGAGGAGGAGACTGAATGATAAGCTGTTGGTGTAACTGAAAAAATGTGAAACCTTGCTGCACGGCTTTGGTATTTGAGATGTTCCTGGCTCTGCTGAATTCCATCATAGGTTGCTGCTGACTCAGGCCTGGTAGTGAAGCTGACTTTTACCTTCCTTGGGGAAAACTGGAATTTACTCTTCCTGCATAAATTACTTATGCTTATTTTAACAGGAGTTTTTTCTGTTTGCTTTTTCAAAACTTAAATATTTGAAATAATCAGTATAGGTCTGAACGGTTACTGTAACATGCAAATGTTGACCCATATCTCATTAATGTTTGTATGCAATTCCAGCAACTGCAGTTCTGGCAGTAGCTGTATTAGCACAAGACTGAGAGGACAGTCTGGAACTGGCTTGAGATGCTTTTAATTTTTTGATATGGAGCCTTACAGGGTGGATTTGCGGTCTATGACTACTAATACAAGTGTAATATATTCATTTATTGGAGAGATGTAATGATCCTGAAGATGCAGCATATGTCTCAACAGGGATCGATTTTCCATGGACACTGCTTATTTGTCCCACAGGTCATTATGTTCCATATACTCGTGTTTCCCTTCATTTACAGCAGAAAGAGATCACAGAAGTGGTCAGTGGATGAGAGAGTGATTCCCACAGCAGTTACATTTTTTTTGTGAAGAGTTTATTAGTATATACCTCTTTTGAGGCATATTGTGCCACTTTATAACCAGAGTGCAACTGTAACTCTGCTCACATCACTGGAATTTGCTTCTTAATCCACCTTTTCTGTATTAGTGCTAATATCAAGGTAGAGCTGGAGTTAGCTGGCTGTCCACAGAAATATTTTATTTTAAACCTGATTTCTTTCTTTCGGAAAAAATATTTAAACTATTAACCTGAGTTAACAGCAAAATAATCAATGCTGTTATGACAATAATTCAGCAGTGTACCTGCAAAAAATAGCTGTGAAGCATTGTAGAGTTCAGTATCTTGCATCTGATGTTTTAAAAGCAAGGAGCAAATACTCAAAATCTCTCACTGTGGATAGGATTTAAGTGAAAGAAAATCCTTCAGATTTTTTTCAGTTATTTTCCAGTGTTTGGTAGAAGGAGAAACTGGGGGACAAGGTGGAGGGGAAGTGTTATTTAAAGGTGTTCAGCTTTGGTTTGTGTTTTTTTGCACAGTGACTGGAATGAAACACCTTAGCACTTCTTCATGCCACCTTAAGTCTCACAAGCCCGAAAGGCTTTCTTTCCTGATGTTTAACTATAAACTCTGACTTGATGTCTTCCATTCACAAAGATAAATGAAAATAGCTAAAGAGCAGTGAGCTTGCTTTGGATGATATGCAGGGGAGCCTGCTGTCAATAGTGACTACTACAAATAATAATGAAAAAGGTAAAGCAGTTAACTTTGGACAAGAACAAGTACTGAATATTTACATCAGCTGTCTAAATCTAATTGGAACTGTGGGTCTCTGCCCATGAACAGGGACAATATGTGCTTGGAACAAAGCTGGTAACAAATCTTTCATGGACTCTAATTGTGTAGGATGCAAGTATAAACTGACAAGTAGCCATGACTCTATGTGGGTATTGAATAGAGAGGTAAATTAAGAGTGTGATAAAATTGAGATAAAGCAACTGATGTGATCTTCTAGTTGTCCTTCCTGTAAGCTTTTAGATATCTTTGTGTAAAACCCTCAAAATACTGCATATGTGAAGAATGTATCCTTTGAGTGTTTCTCAGCTCTCTTCTGGTTTTGTAATGAATAGGGAAAAAAAAAGTGTTTGCCCATGAAGTGTTTAATGAGCTGGTTCTGATTCACCTGGTATTGTTGGTGTTTTTTTTCTCTCCTTTGAAGTGCTTGACAAACAGCAATTGAATTATCCTGCTCTGTGTTTTAGTCCCTATAAATAAAATGTTACTCTGCTTTTCCAGAATGTTGCATCTGTGCAGAGGTGCAACTGCATTATCTTGGAGCCTGAGAGAAATGGAAGGGTTGTGTCAAAGAACTGAAGGAAAGAATTTGTAAAGGGATCTGCTCTTGCCACCTTGGATTTGGTCAGTGTATCATTCTGTTATGAAACCTGAAAGAGACTTCCTGCTTCTTCAAATTCTGTCCAACAAATTTTGGATAGTCTTTTAAATAAAAATAAAGCACATTCTTTTAAATAGTCGCGTTAAGACACAGATCTTTTGCTTACATTAAGCAGATGGATTGGAGTGAAAAATTGCTTCAATCTGAGGGTTGAACTCAATATCAGGTTTTCAAAAACTATGAAAAACCAGTCAATGGAAGAAAAGTAAAATGGTGAATATTGCAAGGAAAAATAGTATTTCTGGGTCTGAATATAGACCAATTAATGTGATATTATGCACATAGACTCTGTTTTGACTAATGATCAAGTCCCATTGTAGTCTGGGTCTTATTAGTGCTATTCCAACTATATTCTTGATGAATCAAAATTATACAGTCTAACCAGAGAAAAGACTGTGAATTTCGAAATAACTCTGCAGTGGGGGGGACAAAGAATATTCTTTGCCTTTAAAAATTTCCTAAATTTTTTTTCCCCATATTGTTAATTTCCAGCATCATCCAATAGTAACAGCCTTTCTCATAAGTAAAAATATTAATTAAAATCAGTGATCTCCTCAATTAAATTGTCAGATTACTTGAAACAAGTATCTTGGCGTAAAAACGAAGATGCTAATTAATACAATAAATTGTTTTAATTTTTAAACAGATCACCACATTGTGACTAAGATGTGCATTATTGGAAACCCATTGTTTAAAACCTATAAAGCATGCTAAATGAGCTAAGAGACTTTATACTGAACCCATAACTGAAGATTCATATTGTACATTACAGGGATGAATGGTTTTCCCTGGGAGCACAAGAAGCCCAGCCTCTTGTGCAGTGCCTCTTATTGGAAATATTCAGTGGTTTTAACCTGACATCCATTTTGCATGTGCAGAAGCTACATTTACACACATTTGTGTATACAAATAACCAAGAAAATGTGCCTACAGTCCTAAGTATTTGCACTGGCAGAAGTTGATGTGTGTAAACATTTTCATCTGTGCTGAACTAGAAACAACCCTGGTTTTTTTTCTGCTTCTGACTTCCTGCCTGGCTTGACAAACTTCTCTCATTCAGCCAAAATTTCTGTAATAGGTGAGAACATCCAGAATATTGCATGTAACAGATTTTTGCCTTTGGGGCATGTAACATTAACCTTCCTCTGCCTTTCAGTTGAGTTGGGACACTGTCCTGCTGTAACTGGGCCAGATGTTTCAAAGTAGCAATAGAGATTCTGCCTAAACAGCATGATTTAGACGACAAAGCGGTCCTAGCTTCTAGACTTCTGTACTGCCAAGTCAATTAGGAAGATACTACTCTTCCATCATGGTATGCTGTAGTCTGGCAACTAAGTAAATAATGACTACAACTAGATAAAAGTTTGAGTTTTGAGCTTGGGGGTTTTCTTTGAGGGATGAGAAGGTTGTTTGTATTAAGCCAGGAGTGTGTCCAGACCGTGGGGGAAAGGCCTCATTTTGGACAGTTGCTGAAATTTTTAAGAAAGAGAAGCTGAAGAAACAAATTTTTCCTACCACAGATCCAACATCAAAATCTCTTGACAATACAGTGCCAAGGTATTTTGGTCCAAATATTACTTGAAATGATTTATCTACTTCAGACATTGTAAATCAGGAAAAGGACATTAGGGAACGTTTTTAAGTTTATGTGCAACTTTTGTTGATTTTAGTAGGATAACTTTATTTCTTGAAATAATTAATGATACTTTGTGGTGTTTGGTTGTTTTTGTTTGGTTTTTTGTTTGTTTTTTTTTTTCCCTGAGTAAGCCCTCTGCTCTGTTTAGATAATATCTATGCTTTCCGGGCAGCATTTCATTCGGGTTCTATTAATTCATGTTTGCCCCAGATGTCAGAAGAACTACTTCTTCCAGGATTGATGAAAGAAACACATGAGTGAATATTGTCTAGAAACTGAGGACAGCATGATGATTAATTTCTCCCAATCTCTTGATGAAGGTTTGGTGTACTGCCTGGGTTTTTTTCTTTTGTCATATAGGTTTACCCAGAAATTTGGAAACGGGTGGATGTTTCTTGCTCTTTATTTTTTAAGTTCTCTAAAGAAAATGTAAAGATATTTTTATGTTTACATAGTCCTTGCATAACTGCAGGTATTATAAATACAACTAGATGTAGATTTTGTGTGCAAGGTAATTTTTGATAATTCCTCTGCATAGGGAAGATGCTGCACATAGCTGCCCCATCTATACTGTGTTTAAGTTCTGCTCTGAGACTTCTGCACTTCCTTTCCCTTTATGTTTTTGTGTAATATAAATTTAAAATGGAATCTATTAACCCCATCCACAATGCTGCTTTTTCTTCTGCTGGCCAGGAGGAAAGGGGATTTAGCATTTCCCTATTTTATCCTCTGATTCATTAGTTTCTCCTTTTCTAAAGTGATTACTACACTGGAGCTAGAGAAATTGATGGGTTTGTTTGGACATCTAAAGCAATCAGTGAAATGATACAGCAACTGCATTGCCCATCTTACCTGAAAGTGCTTCCCCTAAGGGAGCACTACATTGACCAATGACCACTGTGTTCTTTACATTCTCTGGTGGTGGAGAAAAAGATATGTACTTCAAAAGCTGGGAAAGCCAGTGTGAGAAGTGTATACGGACCACTCCTTGTATAAAATCAAAAAGTCATACTTGTATAATACTATTTTTTTTCAATTCCATATTACCATATCTTGCCTTTCAAAGTAAGTAGCTGAATAAGTATGTTAAATACTAGGAGGAGCTTGGGTATCAAATCAGATGCTTTATCACGCTACAGCTGTGTGGCAGTGGTAACGTCAAGTTATCATTTATTGCAGTTTGTTTTTGCCTTACTGGTGGAATTGTGGATATGATTCAAAGGCAGTTATTATGGATAATTTTATCATTTACTTATTTTAGCAGCTTCTCTTTCAAAATTTGCAGCACAACAGTAAAGTTTCAGACACGATGACTTTATTGCATGAAAAATAACAATTATGTTATTAACTGACTAAGCACAGGTATGTGCTTGATGATTCATACCACTGATCAAGCCTGTAACACACATTTTTGTATCACTGAATTCCTTAGAGGGTGGTCATTCTGATTCCACCAAATCACTCAGTGGGTTTCAGACTTAGGTTTCTAATTTTCCCAGGTAGCACACCTGGCTGATAAAATGGACAAGGGCCATGGCAAAAGGAAGGGGCAAAATTATTCTTTGGCATTTCTGGTCAGGTAATTGAGAAAGAAGACCAGCAGATGGAGTTTTGTGCAATTGCCACAAGCTAGAAACTCTGTTATAGATGTTTGTAAACTGCTATGATGTAGCAGGAATATCTTCATTAATGATTTGACTGGAATACTTAAAGACTTCACCTGTAACTATTTGTTCCATAAAATGGAATATTATAAACTAAAGTAAAAGCTTAGAAAGCCAAATCCTGAAAATAACTGGCCTGGCTTTTGAAATGAAAAGAAATTCCAGGTACTTAGCATGTGTTTACTTCCTTAGCTTTCTGAAGGATGTCATCATGACTGTGGGGTGACTCTGAGGGAAGCAAAATTTTAGCTGGCTTTATAATGTTTCTGAAAGTTTGTGTAAACTTCAACTGGTGATTTAACCTTTGGCAGTGTTTAATGCTGAATTTGTCCCGAGAGAAAAAATTGTAAAGTGGAAGATGAGGAAATCGGTCTCCATTTGCTTTAAATTGGTGTTTTCATGCTACCTCTCAGCCCAACACATAGCATTTTCTCTCCTGTGTACTTTCTTAAATAAGTTTCAATAAGAATAACTGCAGTATTTGTTAATAAAGACTGTTTTTTAAAATTTATCTTTTTTTAAGATTCAGGTATGAAGCAGATGCAATTAAGGAAATGCTTTTGATCTTATAAACTGTGTTAATGCTGCTCAGCATCTAATTTAAGATGCAAAGGTAATCCAAAACACATATTTGGGACTTCTTTGGTCTCTACATTTTGGTCTACATTTTGTGGATGCTAAACATATAAATCTTACATGCACTGACAACCTTAATCTCATAAAACTGCATTTGGGACAGTCCTTTTGGTGCTACCAAAGTTCTTCCTGATGGACTGTGGTATTGTCAGAAAAATAACATTTTCAGTTCTGTTTTGTGTGTTCAAGTAGAAATTTATGCATTCAGATTAGTAATTCAGTACAGAATCAAAGTACCCAGGAGCACCTACTTCAGCAATATCAATGCTCAGTTTTTTCCCTACAAACACTATTTTTGCTGACTATTGATTTACTGAACTTTCATCTGCTTGGTCTAAACTCAGCTTTGCTTTGGAAAGTTCCATGACAAACATTCAGCTAGCTCCATGAGTTACAGCATAAGAATGTGAGGAAAAGTGTATTTTCTACTGTTCAGAAATGCTGGCAATTTTTTTTTTTTGTTACATAAGTCTAAAAGCCTCTCTTTTAAAGCATCAAGCTCAACAGGAGGCATGAGTATGAGTAATCTGTGCTTTGCCTTGTTTGAAGCAATTGGTTTTGAAATAACAAAGCTAGGCAAACCTGAAAATACCTGTTTGTGGGAGCCTGGCAAAATGTTCATTTCCTTGACATCAGAAAGAGAAACAAACACAGAGCTGCTGTTAATTTTTCTTAAGTGCTGAACTGATGGTGAGGAATTAAAGTCCTTTTCTTTATGGGATTGTTGACTATTTTAAGTTTTACAAACTCCATTTCCATGCTGTGTGCTTACAATAATGTGATTGCTAATGGAAAATTTAATATTTAATTAATTTATTACGATATGTCACCTACTACAAAAATTGGCATGCATTTTTAGACCAAGCCATTTGATTTGTCTGATCATAATTTTGCTAAAATGCAAAACCTGATTGTCTTGATTGGATGACAAAATTTTCCCACCTGTTCATCAGAGCATTTCCCCAATAAACTATAAATTTATGCATTAGGTAAACTGCTCCAGAGCTAGGGAATGATGTGATAATATAATAAGTAGTACAGGCAGTGCATTTCTCAGCATGAGTTTGGGATGGCTTCATGAGTGGGTGTGCTGAAAGCATGTTAATATTATTAGAAGTTATATATCTGTTAAGCACCTGGAGTCATATAATAATTCTTTCATTGAAAACTGCTGTGAATTCAGTGAAGCAAGACTTTGTAAAGAGAGAGATAATATCTTCTTCAGTAAGAGGTGAAAGATGTCCCTTTAAATATTACTGAATGTTGTTAGGAAAGAGGAATATAAAAGTAGGTCACTGAGTAGTCTATAGTATTTTGTCAGGTATAATTGCCTTTTATTCATTCTGCTGAGAGTATGAAAAATCAGCTGAGCCATCATATGAGCTGCAGGATAAACCCAAAAGATTTGCATACCATTGTGGACATGCAAATATTCCCTCTTCACTGAGTCATATTCAATCACCGAATAACTCTAGAAAATATTGCTGGACCTTGACTAGCTGTCAGGTAATGGAAGGTATTTGTTTTTCATTGCTAAATCTTTAAATGATAAAGTAATTATTTAGCAATACCTACCAATGCTATCCAAGTAGATTTTTTTTTTCCCGTTTACACTCAGTTAAAAGTTGCCACTTGGGTCTCTAAATGTGGTGAACTCGTGTTTTGAAGTTGTGGTGAGGCACTTCCTGAGGATCTTTATATTATTGTCAATATATCTTAGTGCATAGAACAAGACATCTGTTTACATTAGCTAAAATTGTATCTATCAGACCACAGGACAAGAGGCAAAAACATTAACGCTAAGAGATAAACAATTACATAATATTGTTTGGCCAATCTCAGGCCTGTTGCATATCTTCAACAATATATAGAATCATGGATCTTTTTCAGTTTTTGTTGCTGTCATTCCTAAAAGTGTTCATCTTGCTAGAAATTTGTCTTCCTAAGCCAGATTCTCTGCTACTATTAACAGTGCCACACTGATAGGCCACTGCCTGGATATTGTTCTGTCAAGTGCCTTCTAGGGCTCATATTTCAGGAAGTTAAAACCTATGGAGCTGGATCAGTGAGAACAAATGTGGAATACACAAAACGTGAACTTAAATATCATAAAAGAAATATAGATAATAATGAAGACTCACTGCAAATTATTCTTTTTCTGTAGTGAGTGAAACTAGATGAGAAACTCCTAGTTTTTATAAGACTTGGTTTCTAAATTTTTTTTCTGACGTCCCTATGTTTGAACACAGAGAAATCTGGGCTCTTACTATAGAGACATAAAAATGCGTCTTTGGTTAAATAGAATGCCACATGCAGTGTCTTTTTCAAGCAATGTGCAGAACCAAATCTACTGAAGGTGAGTATAGGGAGTCTTGCAGACAAACTGTCCCAATGTGTTATTTTTATTTTTATTTTTATTTTTTATTTTTGCTGTAATATCTTTTGAGGTTGACTTCTGGTTTGTAACAAGATTTTGAATAGCATAAACCAATTTTTAATTGAAACAGGAAGAAAGGCATAAAAAGAATTACACACAAAGACTGGAATCTATACTGTAGTTTAGGAGATTCAGCCAGCATTACTACAATAACTGTGTTAAGCAGCTTCGTATCATTACTGCTTGCTGTGCTATGCTTCCATCATAATCCATGGAAATTGAACTGAGACGCAAGCACTCAAGTAACAGCATGTCTGCACTGTGAATAATTGCCTATCTAGGGAAATCTGACTTCAAAAGAAGATGAATATTGACCAGTAATATGGGAAATATTCAGAATAACTAAGAAGCAGAAAACCCTGAGGCAAAGCATAAGCATAAAAGATGGATAACAAATATGGTTAGTGTAGAAACCATGAAACGTATGGCTGTAATGTTGATGATTCATCACCTGACTTTAGTACCAGGTATGATTTATTAATTCGTATTGTACTAGATGCAGATTAAAGCCAAGAGGGAAGAAAATGCCACATGAGAATAAGTCTCAATCATGTCAAGATAATCCAAAGCCTGATAGCAAAACCAGCAAGTCCTCCAGGTGTAGCATGTAGTGTGACTAGACCAAAAGATTAAACTTGTTTGAGTGCCAAGCAAAAGGTACACACTGTAACTACTGTTGAACATATAATATTTCCTAGATGGTACTTACTTTAAAGACCTCTGAGGATTGTGGTGGTGTGTGTGCTGTCTCGTCTGTTCACAATAAATGGAATTATCTTTTTCTACCATTGATTATCTAATTAGCATTGTGCTGTTGTTTCTGCAGTGGCTGTGCTGGAATGATGAATTCTGTGTTGGTTAGTTACATAGCAACAAACTCACGGTACCCACATACCACTACTCACTGTATGCAGATCACAAGGAAGTGCTATAAAGAAAATAATTACAGCTTTATTTTTGGAAGTGATATTTAGGTGTTCTCCTGTAGATAGCAATATGCTGTAATTCTTACAAATTAAAAATCTTACTGCAAGAGATTCAGTGGCTGTTAAAAGGAAGTGTCTTTTCGTTTTCACGTGATGACACTATGTATTCCATTTGAACATAATTGAAACAGGGTGGTCTTGGTGCATTACAATGCAGTTCCAGAGATTTATGAAATGTAACAAGATTTTTTTTTTTAAATCACTATTAAATATATTTATTTCAGTGATATCCTAAAAGGGAAAAATGGCTTTTTCTCCTTTAGTCTCATGTTCCCTCTAAAAATACACACTTGAGAAAAATTAGACCAAAGTAGGACATATCTGGTTTCTAGTTCGGTCTGCTAAATCTGAAGGCCATGAACATTTCTAAAGCAGGTTCCTAACAGAAATTAGTATTGAAGTGATATTTATTGGGACTAAAGACAAGCCATATCTGAACTCTCTGAAAGTTGAATCTTGGGTGTTGATAAAAGATCAGTGTTACTCCACTTAAACTCCAAGGAAAAAATAATGCTCCAATACTAATTTGTGCCCAAGTTGAGGGCTCTGCATATGTGGGTTCTCACACAAAACTGTATTTCATTATAATCTTGTTAATACTAAATGAGTGGTGAGGGGGTAGGACAAAGGCCCTGGGAACCCATATTAGTATGCAACAAGCTTTGCATACTCTTCTAAGTAGTCTGAATGGCGAAAGAACTGGTGTCAGGCTGGAAATTTGAATATTTTTTGAGGGATTTCTTGCCACCTGTGCTTGCAAGAAGCCAAAAGACAGATTAGATAAAAACTTTATATACTATAAACAAAACTATCTGAAACTTTGAGGTTTATATATGTAATATACATATATATTATTGCATATTATATGCAGGCTAGAATTTTTGGAAAAATGGGTGAAATGGGTGACATGTCTGCCCTCAGTGAGGTATTTGAAAGAGTAAAGGGATATGGTAGGGTTTAGGATTTCCCTCCCCACTGTCTATGACAGACCTTTACTTTGGGTTACACAAAATTTCCCAAAGGACTGGAGGAAACAGTAAGAATAATCTCTGTACCCTTTTCACTGTGAAATCCCAGTTATTCTTCCCTCCATCCTGATAACATGTTTGATACTGCTGTTTTTGAAGCAACACAAAACCTTGTAAGCCGAGGGACTCTTACGTGACACCTGGGAAGTTAACCAAAAGACATGAGATAATGGCAGTGGAACAAATGTTGCATTACCCTTCTTTTTCCTTTTTTGTCTCCTCTAATTTTCCTCCTTTACTCCATAGTCATCCTTGGGTTTAGTTCAAGAGAAAGAGGAAGAACTCTGTTAGAGTGTACATGTGTGGGGGTATAAATATCTATGTGTATATATGTTTCTGTGTGCGAAGAAATACATGGAGAATAAATTTAGTGGGCAAAACAGCAATTGGTAAGCTTAAAAAATTTAAATGTAGCCAGATTATAGTTTCTTAATTTCAGGAATTTACAAGTCAAAGGTGATAGGGATATTCAGCATTTTAAGCCTCCAAATTGACAATGGACCACCTGTGATTTAATAAACAAGCAAGTAACTTTTGGGGTTAAAGCAGTGTATCTTTAAGACAGAAATACTTTGAAGAAAAAAAATCCCCACTACCTTTTTTCCCCTGACTTGTTGCTTCTTTTTCCCTTTAGAAGTCATTACAGCTAATCACCAACAAGGATTAGCTTTTTCAGTAGGTAATTCTTATAATGTGTCATTTTGAGCCGAACTGACTTTGAATAAATGCAATCATCTAAAAGAGAAAGCAGATTAATCAGCTAATAGTGAAAGAAAATTGATTGCACAAAAGTGGCAAAGCATAAAACCCCTTGCATTTTCAACACATAAAAATATTAATTAAAATATTAATTAAGATTAGGAAATAGTGACTATAAAGAGCTTTGTTTCCTACTCCACTTTTTTTATAAGTATCTTGATTTGCTTTGCTTGAAGAGACTCTTGAACTATGTGGTTGAGTTTGAGATAATTTGGGTTCTATTCTTAGCTCCTGTAAGTAATGCCTTAGAAATTATCATCCAGGACTTGGTTGTTTTCTCTCATTTTCAGTTGCACAGGGATTTTAGTGTTAATACTGTGAGCATATGATAACTGATCCAGGTGAGGAAACAGGTTTCCTGTGGATCAGGGCTGTGAGACAATCATGTGCAATTATCTTTCAAAAAAAACCCACAAACAAAAAACCCACACTCTCCCAAGAAAAACCCCAACAACAACAACAACAAAAACCCAAAAAACCCCCACACCCCTCACAAAACCCTCTTCACATCTACATCGTTGTCCTCCCCACTTCATGGAAGAAACATGAAGTGTTTCTTATCCTCCTGGGGTGAGGAAATTCTTCTTAAAAAAGTGATGCCTGAGAAGCAGAAAGCCTTTCGCCAAAGAGAGGGGACTAAATCGAGGCAGTTGCTCAGAGACCAGCCTTTCCAATTGTTTTCTAGACTGCAGTCTGACTTCTGCAGTTATCTCTGCTGGTGTTCTAGTGCCTCACAGTGGAGAGCAAGCCCCATCTTGGGCAGCACCCATCAGCTCAAGAGGTCTGGGTAATTGAGCAGCACAAATCAGTGCAGAATATAAACATGACAAGGTCAAAGAGGTAGAAAGGAGAGACTTGAATTCCTCCTTTACAAGGATGTTTTCTGAATCAATAATTTATCCTCAGGAAGATTTCTCCTCGGGAGATTTAAGGATTGTTATAGAGAGATTTATACACATTTCATCTAAGTTCACAGCAACAGAAAATAAAATGCTGAACTCTGCTTAAGAAGGAAACACTATTTTATGCATTATCCTCTAATACCTTAGTGTAAATGGGTGTTTTCTTTCCTTGTAATTATATAATTTAGATTTTGTTATTTCCAAAGAAGGAAAAAGTCTGTACGATACCCCAGAAGTTCTGGAAGAGCAACTGAAGAGGCTACAGGAAAGCTGGAGAGGGACATATTACATGGGCATGGAGTGATAGTAATGGTTTTAAACTGAAAGAGGGGAGATTTACCTTAGATATTAGGAAGAAATTGTTTCCTGTGGGGGTGGTGAGAGACTGGAACAGGGAAGTTGTGGCTGCCCCTCCCTGGAAGTGTTCAAGGCCAGCTTGGATGGGACTTTGAGCAACCTGGTCTAGTGGGAAGTGTCCCTGCCCATGGCAGGGGGGTTGGAACTGGATGATCATTAAGGTGTCTTCCAACCCAAACCATTCTAGGATTCTATGAGTACAAAAAAAATAACCAGGTTCCTTTTCTTCCATATTCAGCTACCAAGTAAATCCTAAAATACGAGACGGTGTCTCCTTTCAACTCCACTGGCATTAACTGAGTTATGTCATTTAATCTTTGGCTTTACAGAGAACAATATTGTACTCTTTCAGTATTAAGATGTTTATTTCTGGAAACATTGATGTGTTTATGATGTTACCAGTGAATTTGTTATCAAAACCCAAGCTAGCCATTACACTTAAATCTTGATTAAAAGTGTTATTTTGTTAAATACCAATAGGTTTTCAGGCAGAAAATTGACTGTTAGAGGAGCAGAGTTCTGCTGTATATTCAAGTAACACCTAGATATGTTGTGTAATTCTTTACATAACAACAAAAAGGCACCAAATGTTGAATTTTCCTGGAAAACAAGCACAGAGATAATTGGAACTTGATATATTGTTGGTGTAAGTAGAGGAGGTATTATCTAAAGACATAAAACTTGTATTCTTCATACTCCATAATAGCTTTTTCTTTTTTTTTTTTAACTTGTATTATAGCTTCATATTTCACTGACAGAACATGATACCCAGAAGATGTGCCCAACTAGAAACACAACAGAGCTGGGAGAAGTAGCTTCTTCCCCTGTCCCCCCTTTTTTACCTTTTTTAAAAAAATTGAAATAATCTGCATTGTGTAAATTACTCCAAAATAAAGCTATGTAACATGTATCTATTTTTTAAAAAACATTCAGTAGAAAATGTCTATTTTATTTCTTCTTATACATTTATTTTAATTGGATGTAATAGATTTTTTTGTATATGCTGTATTTATTGCTCCATTTTAACTGAGTGAGGTTAGGTAGCAGTTTCAGAACAAGAAAAAAAGTTGTTAGTTTCTTATTGTATGATGAATCCTTTGTGGAATTGCTTTCTGCAGAATGCTGTGGGTGAGAGAAACTTTCAGATGCTCAGTGAAAGAATGGAAGAGAAATTCCTTAATATTTACTAAATTCATGTAAACAAGTTTAGGACAGATGGTCCCTGAGCTGCAAACAGATTTGAAAATACTTGAAGGAAGTATCATATATGTCTGGATTAGTTTTATATTCCTGTTTCTTATCTGCTTTGGTACTGTCACAGGCAGTGAACCGGACTGAATTAGACAAATCTTTCAACTGCTCTGGTTTGATCTGTCCTATATTCAAAATATTTTCCTTTAGTCCTACTGGAACTTTTGAAGTGAAACTTTTCAGAAATTTTATGCTATAATTTTGGAAACACACTGTACTGTTAAGATTTCCTGATAGGGAGGAGTGCTGGTGTCTGGTCGTGAGGCTACTGTGCTGTCATGCACATGTGAAACCTCTAAAGTATTAAAGTAAAGCTTTCCTGCCTCGGATTATAACCTTGCATACTGTGAAACAGAAACCAAAAATTACTATTTCTTTTTACTTGCCTTTCCATAGCAAACTGACTATTATTAAGGCTGAAGTTTATAAAAGAATTTTAAAAAAAAGGAAAATCTACAAAATGCTGTGCCATTGGTACCTTGTAACTCAGTGTCTACATATGATCTAGATACTAGTGTTTGAATTCTTGCATTAATTTCTTGACTTTAAGAAAATCCCACTAATTTGATAATATAAAGTATAAAGTTGTACCAGAGTCATATTGTTACTTTGGAAAATAAGCATTAAAATGTAAGGGAATTCAAAAAAATGTTTAAAATGATGTAGGCTTGTTATGTATAGAAGGGTAAATAGGAAACTGCATATTGAAGACCCTAAGTCTTCACATTGTTTTCCTGTAAAATGGCAGACATCCAGTCAGTCCCATTGCATCCCTCTTTTATTAGAAACAACTATTCTGTGAAACTACTGTGTCTACAAACCCTGTTTCACATTACTCCTGCCTTTTTTATCTAGTGCACTAAATATCCTTTTCCTAATCAGAAACCTACTTGTATAAAAGTGTTAGTCTATTTGTACTAACAGTATTGGACAGTGTTATTCTAAATTGGGAATTACAACCACAGAAATTCTCATGAGCTTTTCCCACTTAGAAAATTGCTCTTACTAGTTTCTATAGATTCCTATGGTACAGTGTTATTCCTGTAACCTGTTTGACCCATGAATTTTGGTAGTTCAGCAGTGCCTCTTGTGTCAAAGGTTTTTCTTATTTCTAGGCATTCTAGTTCTGTTTTTTAGGCATCACACAAAACCATGCTTAGCTTTTTACCTTCTGGTGGTTTGTTTGTTTTTTTTCTCTCCCATATACCTCTCTCTGCTCAACCCTCCCCATCATGATATTCTGTTTCAAGATTTGTCAATCTTACCAATACGGATTCCTCCTGCACAAGTTGTCAAATTGATGATGCAAGCAGTGAAAAATCTACAAAGTCTATATAGAGAGTTTAATTATTTATCATTAAATATCATTAAATTAGCTTACTTAAGGTGGTGGAAAACGTGCTAGCATTTCATTGATTGCAAAAAGAGAAAAAACTCTTTTGGCAATGCTAAACAGGAAGCTGTCACTAATGGTTAAAAACCCAATTTTGTGTAGTGCAATGTAATCTCCAAATCCCTAACCTCCTCTGATGATTGACCATTCTTTATCCCATGGCTCACTGAACAATTACTGATCTTTTTAACTCGGTCAGCAGGATGCTTCCTTGCTGTAGCTGAGGCCATAAGACTTTGTAGCAGAATACATTAGCATGCCTTTGTAAATCAAAAAATGTGTTACCTATCTCCCTGAATAGAGGGGGGCCTAGGTTATTAAGTGTCATTACAGAAAAAAATAATCTGTGGCAACAAATGTGAGGACTGCATATGCAGTGTACGTGTCACTGTTCACCCTCCGGTGTCCTCTGGTAGCAGCATTTTGGCATACCATTTTTAATTTAATGAGATTTTAAAGTTGCATCCAAATCTGTAACATTTTTTACTTTCAGAAATATTTGATGTTTAATTTGCCTTTATCTCTCTCCCTCTCTGTTCATCTTTGGCAGTAAAAAGTAAAGGATGGCCAAGGTAGGTGACCTGCCAGATATTAGAAAGAACTATGTTAGCTGCAGAAGTATTCTGTTTGCTTTAACCTTACATTGTGGTGCATGGGTTTTTGCTTTCATCTTCTATACTCTGTGCCCCCATCATGCCCTCAGCAGCAGTTCTAGAGGAATCTCTGCAGTTCTGCAGATTCCAAGTTTTTATCAAGTTTCTTACTTAAGATTGTGGGTTTAGGGATTCCTGTTTGAATGAATGACTGAGATCACTCTGAACATTTGTTAAAGGTTTTGATCTGTTTCCAGCTGAGCTGTCTTTGGCTTGGAGGTGTGGTTGTCTTGATGACTGGGTCATGCCTATTTTTCCCCTCTGTCCTGACAAGATGTCACTTCTGTGTTGATACCTCTATTTAATCCTTTCCTAGTTTCTTTTTTTAGAACTTAATTCAGCTTCTCCTTTCACCATTCCATCTCACTTTAAGCCTGCTAGTTGTTTTTACTGTAAGGCATAACAAGTTGTTATGATAGAATATGTGGAACAGTATATTTCTGTATCTTACCCAGTTTGGGTTATGCTAATAGCAATATTTAGCACATTTATACAGCTTGAAATAATTGCACATAGATTAACTAATTAGTCAGCACAGGGAGGCAAATGGAGGAAGAATTATCATTTGTTTTTTAATAGAATGAAAGCTGAAGTGACTCACTCAAGCTCTATAATGAGGTGGGGTAAAAAGTGGAGGACTTGCAACACTGCTGTTTTGTTGCAAGATAATGTTCTGGACATCTTTCTAACCATAGTGGTTTGTGAAATTACTGCAACTGATTTTTTGGGGATTCTATCCAGTTACTCAGTTATATGTAATCTCTTGGTTTGTGTATGAGTGAATGTTTTAAGCATGTACTCTGTCATACCTGAAAATATGTTTAGAACTGGGTCTGGGATAGACTCCTCTAGAACTCTGCTTAAAATGAATTTCTGGTTGACAGTAAACTGTTGATGTGAAGTTTTATGCCCATCTTCTCTTGTCTTCATCAAAACCAAATTTCCTAGTTCACTCTTGAGAGTGTCCCAAGGTATAGCATCAAGTGCATTAGGAAAGTCGAGATAGATTGTCTCTAATGCCTCCCCCTTATCTGCTAGGCCCATTACCCCATGATGGAAAGAAATTGGATCACTTTGATGTGATTTGTTCTTGACAGATCCATGTTGGCTGCTTTTTATCACCTTTATTATCCTGTAGATGCTTTTAAATGGACTCTTAAGTGATTTGTTCTAGTATCTTTCTGAACATTGAAGTTAGATTGGCTGATACATAATTTTCCAGGCCCTTTTCCTCATTTTTGAAATACCTGTGAAGTTTGCCCTTCGCCAGTCCTTTAGAAACTTCTCTTTATATCTTCAACAAATTCTCGAAAATCAGCATTAATGACTCACAGATTGCATTGGCTACTTTCCTGTATACCCTAGGGTGAACTGCATCAGGTCCTGTCAACTTGGATGCATTTAGTTTATCCAAATATTTTTTCACCACTTCCTTTTTCTTTCTTTTTTTTTTTTTTTTTTTTCCAGCACTGTGGCCTAATAATCTATCCTGGTTGAATGCACAAATTATTTTTGAAACCAAGGACTGACATACTTCTCTGGAGGTTTACATGCGTGTATTGCAAACATCCCACTTTACATGTACATCCCATTTTATGCATGTCATGAAGGTACATCCCAGTTAAACCCAGAAGATGAACTTTACAAGGGACTTGAATGGTTTTTAAATATTACAGTTGCACTCAAGAACAAAGAAATCACATTATTGGGGAAATTTTGGTTACTGAAATTTACCTGTGATACATTTTAAACAGGAATGCAAGTGGAGAGATGATCTACCCTCCATCCCCAAAGCTTGTTCATGAGTAACTGAGAAGTTTAATTCTGAGCATGATATTTTATTTTTTAATCAAAACACGAACAATTTGTTTTAAAGTATCTAAATGTTTTCTGTCAATTGTAAAGATGGATTCTCTTTGAACCAAAAATAATGTTGACCATTTGGATTTAAGCTATAACTATATCTTTGTGGGGTGTATTTTTTTTAAAAAATTCAAGCAGTATTTACAGTGATTTTTAAATTTTGGTGCAGTTTTTGCTTTTGCAGAGCAAATAGTGGTGAGTACATTGTAATGTGTTATTTTGTGGGATTGTTGTTTCTTTGTTTTCTATATGCAGAAGGGATTTTTATCTCTGTGTGGGTCTTTAGTTCAGATGCATTCTGTATTGCTCAATTTATACAAACCATTTGTTACTATGGATTTTCAAAATTGCTCAATTTTCTAGACTTGTACAAGTGTCTCCTCCTTCAACCCAAGCCAATTTTTCAGCATGTCTTATCCAGTATGCAATGCATCACTTCATTTAATGGTAGTAAGGAGAGTGTGCAGTGTTCCTAACAGTCGCAGAGATACTTTGTGGAACAATCAAAATCCTCAAGGACAATTTGTGTTCAGCCAATACTGACTCAGCAGAGTTCAAGGCATGTTTTAAAAGGATATATAATCACTGTCTATTTTGAGCACAATTGCTTGCACAATGGCTGGCAAGGCAACATAATTTGGGGAGAGCATCTTCGGTTTTGTGGTGTTATCTATAAAGTTTTCAAGACAGATATGTAGTCTGGGATGCAGAATTCATGTACAACTTAAAGCCCTGTTACTTTGAGAACTGATTTAAAAGTAATGCATGTGTGTGTGTTTATAGATGAAAATTTCTTGCTCTGAAATTACTCTGGAATACTTATACAGTGTAATTGCTTGAAAAATGAGGGTTTATTAAAACTCGGAAAGGCCCATGAGAAGAGAAACCAATACAACTCTCTCTCTCCTCACTGCATTTTGTCTTTCTGCGGTAGAAAACCCAACAGCACATTGCCTAAGCTGTGAACAGGTCATAGAATCATCAAGGTTGGAAGAGATCTTCAAGACCATCCAGTCCAACCCCTACCTACATCGCCACTATCCCACACCACCCAGTGCCACATCCAGACGCGTAGGTTTAGAGGCAATATTTTAGAAGGGAAATTATCTCAGGACTTTTGAAGGCCTCTTTTGTGATTAGCAGTTATTTAGATACAAAAACCAATATGAACCATGACACTACAGTGTTTTAAAGCCCATTCTGTATTTTTTCTGAACTACATACCCCTGATTGTGAATACATATATTGCAATTTTTGCCATATCCTTTGTATAGTGTAGACTGATTCAGCAAAGGCCGTTTGCTATCTTGAACCTCCTGTGCTGCGGATCAAAGCTGTTCATCTGATGTATCTATTCAACTTCTAGATTTCTAGATCGTTAGGTCAGGATGGCATCTTCCTGGAACAGCTGAGTTATTCTGCTCTGCAGCATGTTCCAGAGCTACGCAGTTTTTATTTTCATTAGCACTTAACTAGAAAAAAACTTCTGAACATTTTGTTGTGCAAGTGGTGGCTGGCTGAAGAAAGCTGTGGGTACTGACTGGCTGTGGATGTGAGAAATGCAGATATAAGTCTTGACTCAGAAATATCTGGAATGGGATACTCTGTCTGAAATACAGTAGGGTATTTTATCCATATCATTCTAAATAAGTAACCTTTGAACTTGGCTTTCACCCAGTCTAGGCTATGTTTTATCTTTTATAGTGTCTTTCTTCCATTTTTGCCTAGCAATCCGTGTGTGCTATTGAAACAGAAATGTTTTAGCTCCAGTGAAATTTCATTATGGCAGAAATGGATCTGTCAGTATTTCCACTTTATTTGTCAGCAGTCCTGCATTCTGTGGGGGATCCTGGCTATAGAAGCACCACGCTGACAAGATACTGCAGTCTTTGTTAGGCTGTTACTGCAGTCTGCTTTACAACTTTACTGATAAGTCTTGCAGATCCAAGCTACAGCATGGCAGAGCTAAATAGAGGGTCTTTCACCTTGCTGTATATTCACTCAAAAATCACACCATATTGTGTCGCAAACAGTAAGAAAAATACTGTCCTGACCACTTATCACATTGATTGAGAGGGTAGTAAGGTTAGCATGAGTTTAAATGTGTGAATCCAGAAAACTCAGTGTGTATGACATCTTCACTTAACTCTGTAACTCAGAACATGAAGGTGACATATGTGATTCTGTAATAAACTTCTGGTCCGATATGTTTCTGGAAATTGCACCCTTAGCTCTGAATATGTCATATCCCACACCAAACTTGTTGAGCTTATTCTTATTGAAGGTAGACCCCTCCGCATTCACCCATTTACTCTGTGAAAAATAACTGGGAAGTTGTGTTTGAATAACAAGTTATCCCTCTGTAGTCCATTAGAAAATGCAATTTTCCTTGCTATTGACATACTACTATTTGCAGTTGTACTAGTAGTCAAAATTACAGGTTTACCTTGTCTCCTATGTACAGAATATAAATTGTGTATCAAATCCATTTGAATCAGTCACAGGTAATGAGTAGCAAGGGGATGGAGTAAGAGCAGTGTTCAGGAGCCAGAAAATGCAAGGGGATTTGGTAATCAGGATGCAAAGAGTACAAATCTAAGAGTGAGGATAGAAATAGAATTACCTAAAATGCATATGTTTTGATTGTATCTCCTCTGTTTTTATTACTTTTTTTTTAATCACTGAACCTTGAAAAAGGTAATTTGTGTTGCTATTTTTGGTTCATGTGCAACATTGAGACACTTGTCTAAAATTGCATACTCAGAAAATGCAATTAGATTAAATGCTTGTTGGCATGGTCTCCCTGCCAGTTCTGCTTTCACCTTTATTTGCTGCAAATAAGTGGAGTTGAAATAAATATTAATACAGTGAGACCAAAGGCATGTAGCAGGTGTTTGTACGTACACCAAGGCTGTCCATCATGTTTAGCAATGCTTTCCTTGAAAAACATAGTGTGTGGCTGCTATAAACATACAGTTTTAGGAGCATGCAGGGAGAGAAAACAGAACGCTATCGGTAAATCCAGCCATCGAGATTGACCCTTTCCCAAGTATTTTTTTAATGATATTTTCTATTCTAAAACTGGACAGCAGCCTTTACTGCAGTATAAGGACTTGTGATATTAGATCAAATAATATTATTTCCTAGTCTTTTCCTTGCTGCTTCTGCACCAGTTTTTCTTTCTGCTAGCAGTCAGCTACAGCTCAAAAGAAACACAGAACTGATTCTTATTTCAGTCAAACTTGTCTCGTGTTAACTCAAATACTAAATTACTTTGTTCAAAAAATCTTTTTTTTTTTTTCCCATGGAAGAGAAGGGATAAATCTTAATTTATGAAAACTGTTATGTGCCAAGACAAAGGGAATGTTCACCTTTTTCAACTAATTAGAATTTCGTTCAGGGATATGTAAAAATGAGTGACCCTTGAGTGTTGGACTCATTCTGCCACACTGATTATGTAGAGGATTGTTGGATAAGTTGTCAGGAGACAGAGCTGTTGTGCCTTTTTGTAAGGGTTAGAAGAGAGTAAAAGTTTATATAATAAGGTAGCTATTATACAGAACAAAATTCCAAGTTGAGCTACTGTGACTTTATGCTACGTATTACAATACAAATCTTGTGTATTGACATACCTGTATTTAACACTTAATAACTAGTATTAAATATATTTTTTTAACATTTGCCACATAATGGATATTACAGTAAGAAAATAACAGCTGAAAACTTCACTTCCAGAGCAGTTTCAAGGACATGCAGCTCTAGAAAACTCCCATTCTTTCCTGAAAATCAGAAAATTCTTTTGACCTGGGTGGATAGCAAAAAGGAGCAGCTTCTGAGAATCCATGGCTTTTCTAGCCCATGTCTCCTGCATAAGCATCTTGGGAAACATATACGTGTAGAACAAGAAGTAAGGCTTATTGCCCAAACTACACCATAAAAGTATGAGCATAATCAAAGTGATTCAATAGTATATTTCTGAGTGAAGGGAGAGGCTCATATTTACAAAATTGTGTTTCAAACAAAACGTGTTCCTCTCTGTTGTTCCCATCACCTCCATCCATTTACTTGTGTGTTCTTAGCCAACACCTTAGGCAAGAAATTATCTGACTACTAAGCAATGAACTCATAGACACAAATTAAATGCCATTGACCTCTTTGTCTGTAATTGCAACTCTATATCCACTAACAACTTCATGCTCTTTATTTAATAAGCAATTTCTATTCTTTTTAATGCTGTCACATTTTCAAAAGTGACTTAGGAGCCCTAAGGCAAGATTTGCCCAATATTGATTTCAAAGAGAGACAAGTTTCTAAGTTCTTTGAAAGTCTTTCTATGTGTTTAGGTGAAAAAGAACTTGGGAAACAGTAATTTAAGCCTATTTTTAAAAGCTAATACAAAGATCCTAAATCCCGTGATACTTTTCTAAAGTATTGTTTTCTTTTCTATGTTTGAACTAATATTCTCTCTTTGGAAATGCAGTACAAATACCTGCTAATCAGCTCATTTTGCTGTTTAAGGATTTCCTCTTTTTAAATTTGCAAAGATTTCACCAGAATGGTACTTGAAACTTTAAAAATAATAGAATTTAAATTATGAATATAGCTGTTAGGGAAGTCAGCTGTTGAAAATAGGAGACAGTTACTGAAATATTGTTGAACGAACACCATAAATTGTGAAGGACTTCATGGAAAGAATAATAGGACAAGCTTGTGTTAGGTAACAGAAGCCCAGAGGCGGAAGCTGATATATTATAAAAGACAGTATTTATGGCTCATTAGATGAAGTCACAATTCAACCCAGTGTTCAAATACATGATGGGGAAAAAGACAAGTAATTAATCAGGTTATGTAGGAGAAGGCAGACAATGAAAAGAAAACTCAGATCTAAAGTCAGCTGTGTAGAAGTGTGGGTGGAGAGGTGCGTGGTATGTGCAAACCACAGGATGCCAGAGTCATCTAACAGTCCAACAGTAATGGTAAAGAAAAAGTTTCACAGGAGGGTGAGATGTTGCTATTGTTTTTATAAATTATTCTACCTTGGGTCCCATAGGCCCTGTTGGGCTAGGTACTTTTTATTGCTGTGTGTTTGTAAAATACTTACTCAAAGAACTTCCCTTCTAAAAGGCGAGATGCTGAAGGGGCACAAGGGGCCAAGGGGATGCAGCAGAACAGTGGCAAAGTGAGCTGTAAACTTCAGGCTGTAGATAGATGCTCATATCAATTAGTTTGGCAACTAGTGTATACTGCTTTGTTTAATTTGTTCCCATACTGACTGACACAGGCTGCCCAGTACAGGCCTTGCTCTGAGTGCACTGGCTAGGAATTCAAAATTGATGGGTTCTTTGAGCTTTGAACATTTGCCTGGGATGCTTAGTGTCTCTTCAGGAGAGGTAAGGGAAAATGCATTGTTCAATATAGGAAATTCTGGAAAAAAATTACTTTCTGGCTGCTGCACTTCATATCAAGTATTTATTAACACTGCAGCTTTATTCTTTTTCATGACTGTCATGTTTGTGCTTGTTGCTGAGGTTATTTTTGAACATTAATTGGCAGTTAAAGTACCCTTGTCCAATGCTCTTTTGCTGCTTCTTTTCCCTTGGTTGCTTTTCTCTTCTCATTCTCTACACTTCTAATAAATATTTCAAATTCAGTTGTTGCTTTTTATTGCACTTTGGTCACAGAAGACAGAAAGCTTGGCTTAATCTGCACACTAGAAGGTGGATAAGCAGAAAAAATGGGAGCAGAGAATTCCTGGGTCAATGACCTTGGGAATAATGGCACAAATACAATGCTGTAAAAACTTTTCTATAGCTCTAACTTCAGTCAAGCTGCAATGGTGAATTTTGATTTCATTGGCAACATGCACATTTATATAAAAAAAAGACAACAGAAATATCAGAGAAAGGATGAAGGAGGGAATTGTGATGTAGCGCAAAAAAAAATACAGTGAGGATTACTTCTCTTTTCAACATACTTTTAAAAATTGGTTTAATATTTTTAAGCCTCTTTTGGCCTTTTGGTGATTGGTACATTATAAGTTAATTATGAAATGAGGCTCAGAGACGTATTTGGTATTTTAGAAAAGGACAAAAATGTATGCATGGAGAAGTGAGATTTGGGGGATGAGTAAATTTGGTTTTTATTGCTCAAGCGTAGGATTCAGAAGCAGGTGGTGTGCAGGGATACAATGCTGAGTGTAGAGTGCTCCTGTTGAAACTGAGCTAGAGCTGCTGTGTTGCTACCAATGTAGAGTAACATGGAAATACCCTTATTGCCACGTGCTGCTCTCTTCCATGGATAATTATGGTGTTTTTAATCACATTGGTTTGGGGAGGCTGGTGGTGTTGAATTCAAACTGCCTTAAAATTACAAAATTTAAAAAAAGCCCCCACAATTATTTAGTCAGGAGTTCCATTTTGTCAGGAAATTTTACCTGCTGAGAGCCTACAGGTTAAAACCATGTGTCAACTGAAATGTGCAACCATGAGCATGATGATTGCCTCCATTTTTATGTAGGCTTTCCTTGGTAGGCTTCTGCTCAGAGATGGAAGGTACAAAACCAATGTGCTCGGTGACTATGGCGAAGGAACCCTACCCTCTGCCAGAAGTCAGAATGGTCATCCTAGAGCAGACAGTTGGAACTGACTTGCAGAGGGAAGTGATTCTTCATGCAGTCTTCCAAATAGGTAGACTACAGCTTTCTTTGAATGGATTTTGGATTTTATTATGTAGACTACATCCCAAAAGGTGATGATAGATGGGTATGTGTATAAGCTGTGCGTACCCACTCAAAGTTATCTTGCTCTTGACCTCTTGCAAGTACCTTCCTGTTCTCTAGCTGTTTACTCTTCAGTGAAATATATTATCTCACTTGTTCCATGTCCAGACAGCCCACAGGGAAGTGTGTGTGGTGGGGGAGATCACCTCTGAGCAGATCTATAGTCCAAGTGACTTTAATTCAAATTTTAATGTATTTTATATTATCCTCCTAGGTGCAGTGTCACAATGACCTTGTTCTGCAAACTCAGGAGATGGGACTCTCCTATTGCACATTCAAATTTGAAACCCTTGCTGTCTGTATTTTTCTACACTAATGGCACAGTTTTCTACAGTCAGAGTAGTACTTGATATCTTCTGATGTAGAGGTGCTGTTCAATTCAAACTTTCAATTTTCTAGAAGTAGCTTTGTGAGACAATTCTCATCATACTGTTATGTGAATTGAACAAATAGAGCAAAAACAGACCCTTAGTGAAGTCAGTCAGTGGTCTAGCTGTGGTGTAGGACTTCAAGATATCTTTTTGTTACAATGCAAGTCGTTTCCTGGAGATCATTTGATATTTGCCATTTTCAAGCAAAGTCAAATACTGTATTTTCAGCATGATCTCTTGTGAGTCACTTGCTAGCACCTCATGGTGATAGGTTGCATAGCCAGAATTTTCCTTCATGCTTTGATAAGAAGAGGAATCAAGACACTACTTGTGTGTGAGGCAGAAGCCTTGATATTGCCTTGAATGGCTGCAGAATGCTGCAAAAAGGAATTTTGTGCTGTGAAATAGGGGGAAACTCTCTGGGTAGTATCACTATCAACTGTGTGTGATTCAGTTGAGATCACTGGTGTAGTATAATGGAAAGCTTGGTATGATGCAATTTTGTGTAAATAAACTCAATACACTGTGGTATGAATGATCACTCAGTGTCAGAGCTGTAACTGGGAAATGATTAGACTGCTTTGCAATTGTGAGCAAAGGCTGGAAAAAGCTGTGAGAATGAAGACAAAGGCTCCAAGGATGAAAAGAGAAAGCTTAAATGGAAGGGAAGAAAACATCAAGATGTAGTAAAAAAAAAATTTTACTGCACAGGAAACACTTCAAAAATAATTGCTGCACTTCAGCATGATTAATGAAACCATAACATTCTACAAAGTAACAAGTGATGCTGGAATAATAGGAATTTATCTGAGACATAGAATATTACCAGAAGTCTACTTACATTAATTATAGGATTAAATATCCTTCATATAGATACCTTCTATCTAAATCCTTTAAAGAATCTAGCTTTAAAGAAATTTTTTCTATAGAACGTTTCTCAGTTTCTCTAAGAAAAAATACTTGATTGCTTTAAGCAAAGAAATTTGACTTTTTATTATTTTCCAATGTCAAAGTTTGTGGATTGTTTTTGTTTGTTTTCAGTTTTTCAGGGTTTGTTTTTTATTTTTGGTTTATTTGTTTTTCTTAAATGCAAAGTGTAACTGTTTTAAAAAATATATTTATAGTTTTCTGTGCTTTCTGTTTGTATAAACACTGTAAGGACATCTGGAAGGGTGTAATCAACCCTGTAAGGGGTTTGGAATGAAATATGATGTACTTATGAACTTGTTAGGATGAGTTTGTGATCAGTTCCAGTCACAGAGGCAGGATTCTTTTCCTTCTCTCTGTACAGCGTTCTTCTGATCTTCGTTTAATCATTGATGTTAAATTCCAATTTTGGTAAAAAAATTATTAGTTCACACTTGAAGTTCTTCCTCACCACCCAGAGAACACAACCTACTTTTATACATAATAATTTCATTTGTCTTAGGTTCTATTTCAGTTCAGATTTGAAGAAGGGTGTTCATTAATCCAAACCCTCTGAATCTAAAAGATGGTAGCTTGTTCTACAGAGTTTATCCCAAAGTGTTTATCTGTGCTGCTAAATCATATTAATATGGCTAGGTATCAAGAAGGCTTTAGTCAGACTCTGGACAAGTTATTTGTGCTTTGCCTGCAATTGCAATTCTGCCTTTTTTTCCTCTTCATTTTCACTTTTGCAAATTCTAAGCTTTAATATTACCACTGTTACTTGCAGACTATAGCAATGGATTTCTGATGCAGATATACAAAAGGTAATAGTGCTAAAAATACCACTGCAAACTGTGTTTTGAGAACATCATTTGTCTTTTGCATTTTTAACTTTCAATGTATATACACAGCACAAGTTATTTTTGTTTCACAGTTTCTTGTCTCTTCTGATAGCCACAATAATTTGATAATATAATTAAGGAAGAAAGGTTCTACAGGCAGCTTGAAATGATGCTAAATGTTTTTAACTCCTGCTGTAAGAGAAAAGTAAAACAGCATGCTATGAAAAGCAAAAATTCCATGAGGAGGATTATGTCTTCCAAGAGGGGAAATTCACTGAAGAGTACAAGTTTGAAGGCTGTCTGCTAGCCTCTTGTGCTTAACTCCCAAAGAGGCCAAGAAGAGAAGACTGATCTGGTGTCTAGGAAAGATCCTCTGTATTATTTGTCTCTTAACTGAAGAGGACAGTGTTTTATAGTAATGAACGGGTACTTTGAGAAAGATGGTTTCAAGTTACCCTCACACCCAAGTAGGAGCTTCAGAGCATTAGTTTCATAGGTATATCCATGTAGAATGTGGACAGAGATAATTTCTTGTTCCTTCTGCATCTGTACTCTAAGCTTTTTCCGCTTATATTTTTTTCCATCATTTGATGATGTCTTTTTTCTTTTTTTTTCCCATGACTTAAGAGAAGGTTTTCCACACTGTCTTTGTGTATGTTGCAGCAGAAATGGAGATATGAGTAGTCATTTATCAGGGGACAGCCAGTGCCATATTTTTGCATCCTCTTCTCTTGTGATACTTTGCTAGTATTCCAGTCCAAACAAGATCTGATATAGGCAAATGGTAAATGTATGTGTTGCTAGCATTAGGACCTGTTTGGCAATAAATTATGGATTCAAAACATAATGATATCTTTAAAGGCTCTGTATACAGTATTCAGATCGTTCATACAGCAAGTATGTTGGTTGTAGTTGCTCACTTGTAACTGTGGGAAGATATGGAAAAGGTGTGGTTTGGGTTGTTGACAGTGTCCTTCCATATTAAAAGCAGTGAAGCGCAGTTTAGAGTGTGCTTATGATTTCTCATCTATCTAGAATCTTCAAGTGAAAAAAATAATTATCTGCAAACAGACATAATTAAATGTGTAAGTATGGTATATAGCCAACAATAACACCTCTTGAAATTTTAGTTTTTCACTTTTCTTCAAAATGCTGACTAAAAATTGATCTAAATTGGTCTAAAAACTCACAAAGAGCAGCACTTCAGATAATACTATCTAATTAGCCTATCTTTTTATTCCTTCCTTTATTTTTGACGCTGTGGGTGTCAGTAGCTTAACGTACAGCTAAGCATCCAACACATTTTCTGTTTTCTGCTTTACACATGGCATTGGATAGATAGTCCTAAAGGGTTCCTTTTTATTATGGATTATTCCCAGTGAATGCCCTGGCTGTAAGCAGTGTATGACAGCAAGGCTATTGTAAAATGGCTTTTTTTGCCCTTTGAAGTAGAGCTGTAACACCGAGAATAACTTTTATGAGGCCTTGTGGGAATCTTGTTCTTTATGAAACTCAGTGATTATGTTCAGAGGCTGAAATAAATGTTCCTGTGAACTTTTTAAAAATAAAAGAAGCGAAGAAAAGGAATCAGAACATTTGCAGCTCTAAGGGTCAGGTACTCTATCACATGTGGTTTACTGGATTTCCTGCCCTGGCACTCACCATAAACTGTCAGACATATCTAGGGACTGCTCTATAGAGCAGGAATTAAATTGATACTCTATATCAGCAAGAAATTATCAAGCAGTATACTAAGTTCCAGCCATTGTCTGTGTCCTGTTGTGAGTGATGAAGACAGTTACCAAGGATCTAGAAAGAGGATATTTTTAAAAGAGAAAGTTAAGGGGTTTTTGTTTGTTTGTTTGTTTTTTAATACATAAAAAGAATGGAATGAGTGCCATAATCCTGCCCTGTTTGCGAGATAATGCTGAACAACAAATGAAGGCTAGGTAATTAGCCTCTTATAATTTCAAACTATAACCTCCTTTAGAGTTCTGAGTTAAGTACAACTTTCCTCTTGCCCAGGCCTTTTTCCCTATAAAGGCACAGAAGCAGAGATCCTAAGCCACTGTGCTGCTTCTGGATCTGGTATGAAGTAGTTTCAGGAAGATCTGTGGTCCCAAATTTGTGAAATGCATGAGAATATCCGGCTATAAACTGTAGCTATATGTGGTCCCTCCATATATTATCCAGCCTTTCCTTTAAATCCATTTAGTTTCTCCCAGAACTGAATCTTCTTTCTTGATGGCATGCACTGGAAATCTGTTTTCCACTTATCTTACACACGTGAGCTTCTAACAAAGCCTTTTCATAATAATGGAGAATTTCCTCTGATGGTAGGTAAAACAGATTAATATGAATCTGAATCTGGGTCCTTGATGCCGCCTTATTCCTGTGATTCACCAAAAGGAGAATCCAAGTAAATGTGTCAGAAAAGAAAGTCGTGGGTTACATGAGAGCAAAGCAGGAACAGCCTTTGAGATCGGTGTGGCAGAAGGGAGAGATGTGAGGGGAAGATAAAGCAATTTCATTGTCATGCAGCTTACCAATAAGCCATCCTCCATCCTCCTCTGCCTGAATGAAATTTTATCCTCTTGGCCCCTCTCCATGCTATGTGAACTTATGACAGCCCTAGAGAAGTGAAGGACAATACAGGACTGAAAAGAAATCTAACATCTCAAAAACAAGTTTTAATTTTTCCTAACACTCACAAAGATTAATTGAAATAGAAAGCAAAACCATTATGAGACTCTGAAAAGCACACTTCAAAAAAATAAATGCAGAAATGTTCAGTTACAGGGCTATGAGATTTTGTCTTACGATTATGTAACACATGGAAAAATCCAAGGAAAGAGGTGGAAGAAAAAAGCCACTTACACTGAAAACCTTTTCAACTTCTTACCATGCTCACCTGTTTTCTGGCACTGGTAAAAAAATATTTGCTGAGCTGGTGAACATCATTGAGTTCAATGCTGAAAGAATATGCTGACGAGTCATGCAATTACAGGGCTGCAGAGGTAGGATGGTTAAACACCCAGTGGATCATATTTTCAGAATCTACAGTTATATACGGGTTTGTATTTTCATGGGAGATCATAAAAAGGAGGGAAGGCAGACAGAAGAGAAAATGTTCACACTATCTACCAGAAGATTTAGAGTTTTAGTTTTAGACTACTTTTTAAGAGAAGGATTTGTTCTTTCATTTTTAAATATGACATATAAATATACCTGTCTATGAAAGTCACTGGCAGTAGTTTGGGCTGGGACCAGGCACTCAGGTGCTGAGAGTCAGTCATGATGTTGAGATCCTGTTTTAATCTATGCAGAAATTCTGATTTAGAAATGTTGTTCTGAGAACAGACACCTCTCCCTCATTTTTACAGCCAGTTAACAAGGGAGTTAATAGATAGAGAGTAGAGTTAAACATACAGTTTGCATTGTATTCATGCTGGTGAACACTGTTGCACTTAACCACCTCCAGGACCTTTGTTCATGTATAGGAGCAAGGCAGTTTCCCTGGCTCCAGCCTTGTCTATGTCCCATTGAAGTTGGTATATTTTAATGCCACATTGAAAGTTAAGCATGTGCTTATAAGTCTGAGGATCAATGTGTTTCGAGCCATCAATTCTGAGAGAGTGAGGCCCTTAAAGCAGACACAATTTCTTTGCCAGCTTTTTCACTGGACACAAGACTAAGAATAGGGATTTCACTAGTTGGCTGAAGCATGTACTGCTGAGCAGCTGGCGTTTGTGCCATGCATTAGCTATGTAAGACCAGCTCTCTATCTGGAAGTTGCTGTACCCATGAGCTTTTGGAAGGGAAAATGTGCATTGTGTCCATTGACACATACACTTAAGAAAGAAAAGTTTGGCTACGAAGCTTTGCATGGGAGACACACAGAAGTCTAGAATCCTGTAGATTTCATTACTGGTGTGATAAAGCAAAACTGTTCTCTGCATCAGCTGCTACTTAAATGCTGCTGCAGGCCTTTAGGTGTTGCATCATTGGTTACCCTCTGTATCTTTCTATTTGTGAGTTGATGAGTCCCTTCAATGAGTCCTCGAGAGTGGGAGCCACTGGTGCAGAGAGTGACTAAACTGCTTGCAGCACTAAGCTGCTTAAAGTACCCCATTGTTGGAGGAGAAAAGAAACTGAGAAACGGTGAAGAAAGATTATAAACTGTAATTTACTCTTATGCTAGAAGCAAAATTTTGGGTGTCCTAAAATATGTGGCAAAAGAATATTTTTGCACTTTTTCTAACAGAAGTGAGACTTTGCAATGTATTTGCTTTAATAGGACTTGCACTTTGTGAGAATGAATCAGTCATGTGCATGTGTCAGTATATGAGGTAGATTTTAGGTTCATGCTGTTTTAAAGGTAGCCTGTGAGAGAGAAGTTTCTATACTTTTCCACAGAAACTCTGACGAGAATCTTCCAATATTTTTGCTTAGTGCTCATCACTTTATTCTCTGTTATGCCAGTGTCTATATATATATTTTATATAGGTTATTTTTTTAAAAAGTCAATGTTCTTGATATTTATGTTATAGAGAAGTACCCACATAGAATTCTGCACTGCTATTCACTGTTGCTATATTAGTCTCAAAGTGTGTGATTTGGGGAATGCAAGTAAGCATGGTATTTAAGGTGTGAACATGAGTTTGATATTGCTCTCAGTAATAATAACATTGCTCTATTCTATAAGGTATATATTCCCCAAAACCCTTTGTTGCTATTCTCTTTGGGTTTTTTGACCTCTTTGGAGCAAAAAACATGTACAAAACAACCATCCCAATGTAAGCTAATATATAACGAAATTACACCCCCGTTTCTATTGGATATGAAAAGTACAGCTATATGTCATACTGAAATCATACCAAGAGGGGTTTTTGCTATTAATGGGAATGTTGTTGGCCTTTGACCTCAGTTTGAGATTTGGAAATCACTTCCCTGTAAAGCACTGTAATTATTGCCATACTTCAGGTTTTCATTGGAACACGGTTAAAAACAACAATATTATCAGAAGGGTATAAAGTGTGCTTCATTAGAAATTCCATCCAGAGACCATGGTAGTTTGCGTTAAAAATGTCTTAATAATCTTTTCATCACAACAAGGAGTCTCTTTCATATGCTGTCACTTGTTTAAAATGGTCTTTTTCCACTCAGCTTTTAGATACTCTGATATAAAATTGTTCCCTGTTTTCATTAAGTGCAAACATAATATTCTCTTTTGGTAAACTATTATTACAATTGAAACAAGTTTTTTTTTTAATCAATTGGTGCATTTGATTTACCAAATGTTGTGTGCTGAGAATTACTTTACATTTCAATTAGAGCTGCAGCAATCTGTTAGCTAGCACTGAACTCTGATGAACATGAGTCTCTAGGCATGTTTGGGAAAGCTCATGAATTCTCTGCCATTCACCTAATGAGCTGTCGGAAAAGTTCCATCAATAGTATCAAAAGATTTATTCAAGGGCCCTCTAGACATGTGCAAGAAGCTTGAATGAGCAAGGGCTAATACAAAATGAGTTCCATTGGGCTAAATATTTCTGGAAAGGTCCTTTGCTGCTGATATAAGAAGAATTAAAGGTCATGCTTGAACGTTTGCTCTTGAGGGGATGTTATTTGAATGTAGATTGTAATCTGTAGCTATTAATAGCGTCAGCATTATCTTTGGATAGGACTATATGAAGGTATATCTGACTATCTATTGCTTTCTCTGCCACAATACAAGGGTGGATAAAGCTTTTTGTATTCTCTGCTAACCACAGCACGGGGATTTGAGGAGTACATAAAAAAAAACTTCTCCATGGAGCTCTTTGAACCCCACAACCATTGCTTGAAATAGAATTGTGATAGATGATAATTTTTTAATGGATCTTCTAGTCAGTGGAAGGCTAGTAACCTCAGCATTTCTACCATGTCACACATAAGATTGCGAAAAAGGAATGCTCTTTTTGACAGTATCTGCTCTAAAGGAACTGAAAGGCACAAGATGGTGATCTCTTCACATGTCACTGGCCTGCTATTCATCTGTGAATTCACAGAGAGACAATAAATCCTCTGTACTATTCACAGCACAAAGGTTATAGCATAGCATCCTTTTGGAGATTATAGGGTATGTGAATGTCACTGTACAGGATAGATTCTCAGGAAGATGTGGTAGAGTAATCTGCTGTTAGTAATAGCCCTTTCTCTGAAATTCCTGACATTCAGCTGTAACTATTGTTTACTCATTTTGGGAAGTTAGAGAGTATAATCTATGCTTCATTACATTGTTACTGCAGTTAAAATCTTAAAAGCACAGCAAATGAATGTAGTGAATATCTTATCTCACTAACTAAATACTACTGAAAGCTCTCTTCAGAAAAAGATCAACAGTCTTAATGGAGTTGATCATCTTGAAAATGGATACCAAGTCTGAATATGCCTGTCTGCTATAATATCCTTAATAATCTTTTAAACTGTTGACACATGCACCACTCTTGAGGCAATGAATTCCAACATTTAGCTACAGTAAGTATGATTAAGTTCCACCATTTCTTTATTTTGAACCTGCTGTCTAAATTTTTCATTTAGCTATTTCACATTACTTATGAAGATATCTGCAGTCATGACTTTTTCATGCCAGAAAGTCCTGAACTGTTCTGCTCTTTCTATAGCTTTGATTGCAGACATACTGCAAGTCTGTACAGAACCTTCATAAGGATTCTGTTTTTCTGTTCTTATCCTGAAGTATTGGATTCGTTGGGTTTTTGAGCACTACGTGGTATTTTTGAAGTTACAACTGTTCCCTCTTTCCTGAGTTTATCACTGCCTATGTGCAGTTAGGACTCTCTTGCCCTTCAGTGCATTACTTTTAATATTTATCACCATTCAGGTTCACCTGCTATTTTGGCACCTGATTGCTCAGTAGTGTGAGGTCCTTTTTCAGTTTCTTTCAGTCAGCCCTTGTTTTTAGTACTATGGATTCTTTAGTATCATCAGTGAATGCTATCACACCTTTACTTACTCTTTTTATACATCTCTCAAGTTTGATTCTTTCTCCATTATAAGTAGAGCTTTGCTTAAACAATTATAATTTTTAAATCTTGGGAAACAAACACTAGCATTAATGGAGTTGCTGGAACAAACCCAGTCTGCTCAGGGCAAAACCCTTTTCTTGTTCAAGTACAGCATGGTTACATGATGTTGGCCAATCTTTTCTGAGGGTCATATCAGGTATTTAGACTCATATTCTCCAGGCTTCCAACTCTCACTCAGTTCATTAACTGCATAATGAAGAAATGTGAAGCATTTATAAAGACACTACTTGTTGTTGCCAATTCGTGACTACAACTGGGCATGGAGAATAGTTACTAATGGGTGAAAATGGGAACACTGCAGCCTGAATGCTGGAAGATACTTAGCTATTTACGTACCATAAGGCTTTGCTGATTAGGCCTTCTAGTTTGATCTTTCTTTGTGTATGTTACTGTGAAGCTAACAAATAACTTCAAAATTTCTTGGTTTCTGCCTGATATCACAAGAAAATGTGGATAAATAGCTCCCAAATAAGTAATGCTTACTATCTAAGTAGAAAATTTGAGCTGCCATCACTGAGGAATTTTATTTCATTCCTCACTGACAAGTCTAGCAAATTTTATTTGGCACTTGTGACGGTACGTAATGTGTAGGCAATGTGTGCTGTGTTTATAAGAGATGCACTGCATCATATGAAATATTACCTGTCATTAGAGCCTCTATCAGTCACATCTGGGTGGTATAAATCAAATAGAACAAATTCCCATTTTTAGAATAGGAATAGTTTTGGCAAGTGCACTATTCCATAAACATACTGTGTTAAAAAAATAAATAAATTAAGAAATACACTAAGAATTTGAAACTACATGCATAAAACTACAAATAAAACTGACAGTAAATGTTAATAAAATAAAGTGTATAGCCTATGGTCTTGCAGAAACCTGTAATATGATCTAATGTGACTTACAGTGAAAAAAATATTGCTGTTAATAAATATGAGTTGTGGAACACAAACAAAACCACCAAAACTTTCAGCCAATTTGGCAGCTGATGCTAATATTTCTTATGCATTAGTATGTGGTGCACAAATATGAACTTTCTCTTCTTGGTAGTGTTGCTACTTATGAGTAAGGTAAACAGCTTTCTGTTTTCCAGGCTTTTCAGATGAGACACTGTAAGGTTTTAACTGCAATTCACATACCATATTGTGATATTTTTGGGAAATACTATCTCAGTAGCAGTTCCAGCTAAGAAAGGATAACTTGTTTATGTGATTCAGTGTAAAATGTCGTGTTCTTGGAGAGCTATGAATGTTGAATCTTGTATGCCATCTTATTTGAGCTAAAAGCTTGTCAGCATCTATGAGATTTGAATGTCTGTATAACTACAAAATTCACTTACCAAGATACATTTAGGCACTAAATGGGAGATCTTGCCTTTTCATGGACAACAAGTAATTGCTTTTTTCAGAGCAGAAGAAAACTTTACCTTTTTTTGCTAGCACAGGTGATATTATTTATAGATACCAACAAGTCAGGATGAAGTTGTAAATTTTACTCATCTGCATTTTGTATAGAGCTAGTCAATAGTTTACATCCTCATAAATCTTCCTCTCTTGTGACCATTTTGATATCATGAATGTAATTCCATGTGAGTTACTGGTATTTTTGCAAAGGGGGTATCTCACTGTAATACTTGAGAAAAGCACAAATGATACTATTACTGAACTATTTTCAGCTATAGGAAAATAATTTGTTTTTCACAAAGACTGAAGTTCACTGTCAATTATTTACACAGAATGCAAAACATCATAAACCACCTTAGTATTAATGCAAGTGAATTTTTACCAAACTGCTTGGGGGAACTGTAAACGGGTACAGCCGGAACTGTAATCAGTTATCTATGAAGAGTTCTCCTATACAGGTGAAGAAATTTTGAGTATAAAGCTAGAGTTCAAGTAGGATTGGTATGTTTACTGTAAATGTAAATAATATGATAGGTATTTACATGTTTATTGAGCTATTCATTAAAAAGTTGAAATGAAAATATAAAAGCACTGACAGTTGATTTTTATTATTGCAATGCATTTGTGCATATGGAAGTCAAACCAGAAAATTATTGTAATGGAAATGACATTTAATGCCATACAAAAATACTTGTAGGAATAATTTTATAGAAGGAAAATATGAACTGAAATTGTGCCTTGCTGATAACATAAAATGAGAAGCATTTAAAAATCAATGTTATTTTATACACTAAAATATTTATATTATCAATGATAAAAACCAACTTTTTGCTGTCTAAATAGTGGTGATAACTAGAGCATAATCAGTCATGATAGACTGTTTTAAAAAACTTGTGAAATTCCAATACATAAACAACAATGGAAGCCTAATTAAAAACAAAAACAAAGCAGTGCCTGGCATAGCATGTAATTGAGTCATTAATTTCAAGACTACAATAAAAGATTCAATGCATGGTAGCATGTATAAGAATTATATTATTAACTGCATTGTTTTATAGTCTCTTCTATGTAGAAAATAAAATATTAATGTATATGTAAGCACCTTAATATGTTGGTTTAGGATATATGGATCCAGAGTGCAACTAAATTGACTCTGGATTTGGAAAAGACTACTCACTAACTAAAAACATGGAGATTTTAAAAAGATTTTAAAAAGAGTAGTTTTCTTTTTGTGTTAGGTTGCTCATTTGTTTTTCTAAGATCTTGTAATTTTTAATGTGAGTAGGCAGTGAAATAAACATGCAGGTCCATATAGCAGTGGGTGACTTGGATCTCAAAGTGGTTCATATGTTGATTTTTTTTTTTTGGAGCAAAGTTTTTTCAGCATCATTTTTCTGAAGCTGATACAGTCACAGTGTTAATAATTTAAAACCATTAACCATAATGGTTGTAGCAGTGGAGAAAAAATCATTTTGTGATCACAGCACTCTCCTACATGGACTGACTGTCCAAAAAGAAAAGAAGATATAATTCAGACAAAAAAGAACCACATAGTACCTTGGTTCTATTACAAAATCAATTTAGTAATCAAATAATTGAGCCAAAAGATACAGGGAAGTAATAAGCTTTTAAAAAACTTGGCTTTCCTGTTAAAGCAGTGAAAGAACTTTGGGATCTGCCCTTTCTGGGAGACAGAATTAGGCTGGCTGCAGGTGGATCTGTGGCTTCCTAAACTGATATAGTTCTTTTCTGGTAACTTGCATGAGAGCTCTCTCTCTTTTGGTTATATAGAAAAGGAGGATCAACTAGTTACAACCAAACTGATGAATGCTTTAAAATGTTCTCTAATGCCTTGCCCTTACATAAGGAGAGGCACAGATGCAGAGAAAAGCATAACATTCAGAGAAAAGTTGTTGGGTAATTTGAAGTAGCTACATTACTAAAGCGCCTGTATTTTTTTATGCTGTAAGAGAGTAAATTTGAAAGTGATATCAAAGCTAGCAGGATGAATCACTGGTTCCACACATTCTCTCATGCAATTACTAGAAGGATAAGATGTGAAAGCGGGGGAAGATGTAAAGGAATAAATACATAATGTTGCAGAAGGTAATAGCACCTGTACCTAAGGGCAGAAACAGAGAGTAATGATCTGGAATCTTTTAAAGAAAAGTTGATTGCTGCAGTTATTTTCTTTAAGTGATTTAACTAAGCAACTTGTTTAGCCAGCATTATGGCAAACAATGTTCACAATTCTTTGTATATGCAAGGAGATGTTTTCAAATAGTGAGAAACTATTAAATTATCTATGTGTTAGCCTTTTAAAAAGCAACACAAGAAGAAACTCTAAGATATGTCTTGCTATCCTTGGGACTGCTGACAGTATAGTGAAAGCCTGCTTATTCTTTGTGCTGTGAGTCCACGTGCTTCCAGACAGCTGAGCCTAGGTAGTACAGGCCAGCCCCAGGAAAGGAGATTGCTATCACTTACAAGATCTACAGAAGAAAAACCCTTGAATTCAGAAAGCTGCAAGAAAGTGGGACCTGGATCTACCTGTTTGTTTTGATTGTTTGTTGTTATTTTTTTGTTGTTGTTTTTTTCATATGTCCTCATGTCTCTGCTATCCTGTCACAACTCTGTATACCTCAGAGGTTTGGGCATCTGGGTCTAATAAGAAAAGTTGTTTGGACCACAGACATTTTTTTCTTAAATCTCTGTAGTACATGCTGTTGACAAAACAGATAGTGAAGTGGTAAAATTGTTGAGTTTCTCCTACAAACTTGGGTTCTTGCATGAAGGAAATGGATACATTGATAGGAAGTTCACCACTGTTTCAGCTTCCAGGCATAGAATGAAGACCATGTATGTGAGGCCCTAGAACAAGCTATATACCACCACAGTGGGATTTACTGGTGTTTGTAAAGAAATAGTTACCCAAGTTCTGTTTTTATAATCCCAATTGAAAGCTCATGTAATGCAATATACAGAAGAAAAATAATTTCTTATGTCAAAAAAGGAAAGTTGAAAACAGCCAATCTGACAAATACTCCAAGAAACTCCGTGAAACTACACCTAGATGAATGTATCAGAGAGATAAAGAACAGGCATCAGTAGTATGTCAAGCACATCTGTGCCCTGTTTGAACCATACATACATCCTCTGAAGCTAAAGCTCCATGGGAACTTTTACAGAAGGGTAGAATTTGGCTGAAAGCCTGAATACAGATGATGCCACAAGTTCCGTTCAGTTTAATGAGCATTCTAATTTATTGAGTCCACCTGCACAATAAAGTAAAAGCACTATGTAATAAATTGAATCTGGGATCCCCTTTCACAGGGTTTAAATTCAGCATGGCAACACATTTTCCAGCATTTCTTTTGTGGTTGAAAGAGAAAAACCCAAAGATTCTTCTATTTAAAATGGCCAACACAAGAAAAACACCCTACTGTTTGTAGATTTTGGGGTTTTTTTTAACCTGAATACTTCATGTGTAGCAGGTAGGTAACTAACTGACTCCATAATATAATCCTTGTTAAAATATTCTATGCATATGTAATATCAGTTTAAAAAAAACCCATTCATTTTAATTAATTTAAATATATTAGCATAAACTAGTAAGAAGTTTGTGATTTTTTTTTCCCAACTGTTTTCTTCCTTTTGTTTCATTCTCTACCAACAATTGATTAGTATGCTGGGAATTTAGAGGGATTTGGCTTCATAGCAGGGTTAAGGTTATGCTACAATTTTGGATTTTCTACCCTACATGACTAGTAGTTATTATCTTGATTCCAGTAAGGCATTTGACACTGTCTCCCACAGCATCCTCACAGCTAAACTGAGGAAGTTTGGGCTGGAGGATCGGGCACTGAGGTGGATTGTGAACTGGTTGAAAGGAAGAAGTCAGAGAGTTGTGGTCAATGGGATTGAATCCAGTTGGAGGGCTGTGACCAGTGGAGTCCCTCAGGGGTCATTACTGGGACCCATGCTATTCAGCGTTTTCATCAACGACCTGGATGAGGGAACAGAGTGTCCCCTCAGCAAGTTTGCTGATGACACAAAGCTGGGAGGGGTGGCTGACACACCAGAGGGTTGTGCTGCCATTCAGTGAGACCTGGACAGGCTGGAGAGTTGGGCGGGGAGAAACTTAATCAAATACAACAAGGGCAAGTGTGGAGTCTGTATCTGGGAAAGAACAACCCCATGGATCAGTATAGGTTGGGGTCTGACCTGCTGGAGAGTAGAGCAGAGGAAAGGGACCTGGGGGTCCTGGTGGACAGAAGGATGGCCATGAGCCAGCAATGTGCCCTTGTGGCCAAGAAGGCCAATGGCATCCTGGGGTGTATTAGAAGAGGTGTGATCAGTAGGTCGAGAGAGGTTCTCCTCCCCCTCTATTCTCCCTTGGTGAGGCCGCGTCTGGAGTCCTGTGTCCAGTTCTGGGCCCCACAGTTCAAGAAGGACAGGGAACTGCTTGAGAGAGTCCAGCACAGAGCCACAAAGATGATGACGAGAGTGGAACATCTCCCTTATGAGGAGAGGCTGAGGGAGCTGGGGCTCTTTAGCTTGGAGGAGATTGAGGGGTGACCTCATTAATGTTTATAACAATGTAAAGGGTGAGGGTCAGGAGCATGGAGAACAGGCTCTGCTCAGGGATGGCCAATGATAGGACAAGGGGTAATGGGTCTGGACACATTTGTTTATTTAAGTAATAAATAATTGTATCCAATCTCTCTGGTCTTTGGTCTGTATTAACTAAAAATAATCACAAACTACCTATATTTCAGAAAGTTATTGTCTTGCCTCAAAAATAGTTTAAAGATCAATGAATGTGAATACGCCTTAAATTGAAATAAACAGACTCTTCAATTCATGTTTTCTTCTAGCAAGTCTATGTATCTGTTGCCATTTAGGGCAGATGAAGGTAAACAGAATTCTCTGTCAGGCTCTTGTTAAAAGTGCTGGCAGCTCATTGATGGTTGTTATTAGGGAATCAGGGCATGCCTCTTATCTCCTAACATCCTGTAACTGGCAAGTGTCAGGCCTCTGAGAAAGGTTGTGCTACTTCATCTGATTTTATAACTTAAGATACACACACAGTAAAGTCAGCAGAAAAATTTCTTCTAATGAGATAACTTTGGTGGCATTGTTATAAAGCTCAGGATCTATTTCCTATGCATTATTTTCCTTTAGAATATTAATAACTTAAATTAAAAAAATAATTTTTTTTAAAAAGTTCCAAGTAAGGTACTCTAAGAAAAAAAATTAATTACCCATTCCTCCCAGTCATTTAGGTTAAATGCACCATATTTTTTAATCTTTGATGTTTTTTCTTGCAGATGTCTGAAATAGATGTAGATGTGTTTTCAAGTCCATTACAATCCCATGATCTTGTCCACAGTCCTGTTTTCTTCTTTTAAATGGTGCAGTTGGTTTGAGTTTGGCAGGCTGTCTACACTCTGCTGTTTTGATATTGAGAGATGTAACAGTAACTCATTTTTTGCCTAAAACTGTTGTTCTTGCTGGGGATTGTGCCCACCAATTAGCTCTCAAATGGAGCTTGTTGTGTAGATTCTGAATTTTCTCTGTTAATTTGGCTGACGCTGACTGGTTGTTGTTTGTCACACTGCTTTTGCCATTTCTTGATGTTTTAACTTGTCTCTTTAAGACTGCCTCATCTCCCTAATAAATCCTGATTCTCAGATGAGACATCTTCACACTTCTTTATTTGGTTGTGAGTTTTGTTTTCAACTTCCTTCCCTTTCCTAAAAGGTGAGTCTTTGTGCTGTAGTTGGGAAGTTCAATGTGAGCAAACATCATTTCAGTAGGCACTTCAATTTTATTGATTAGTTAGAAGAGATTAGGGTAAACATCTGATTTTTCCATTCTTCTGCTGGTGCTTAACTTTAGGCACATGAATCATCCTGTTGAACAATGTAGGTAAAATGTAGATTAAATGTTGTCTGTATAACATTACTTTAAAAGGTTGTGAACATGGCAGATTTGTGAAAAGTGTGGATAAATAGGTCAAGTAACCACAAATGCAATAAAGCAGGTCACATAAAGCATATTTGTGGAGGAGGACAGAATTAGTTCTTCCTATAATTACTGGGGAAGTCCTCAACGTCTGCTCCATATAAGATCCCAAAAGCCTTTAGGCAACAATCAAGTTACTTATTACAGCAGATTGAGTCTGACTTACTTATTGTACTCCAGACATTAAAATTATGTTTGAGCATCACATCTGCCTGTCTATTGACTGCTATTAAAAATAAGGTTCATGTTTAATTGTCTGAAATACTCATGTGTTCTTTAATTGTAAATTCATATGGTAGAGAAAAAAAAAGGAAAAAAAAAAGAAGAGATTAACTAAAGATGACTTAGATTGCAGCTGGATAAAGTCTTCAGAGATCTGGCTTTTATTTCTGACTTTGTTGGTGGGCTGTTGTCTGACTGGAAACAGTCACTTTGCCCTTCTCAATCAGGTAGCTTGTATTAGGGTAATGACCTCCTTATCTGCAATCATGACCTTGATGAGTCAGGAACCCTCCCTCGCTGTATTCTTCACAAAGGCAAAGATCTCGGAACAGTTATGTTCATAAAAGGATAAGGAGGGAAGGCTGCAAATAGAAAAGGGTGTGTGAGGATGTGGGTGTCTAAAGGTGTTAAGGGCAGGCAATCAGGAGGAGAGAATTGAAATAGGAAAGCAGTTGTGAATTTATGAAAAGAAGCAAAAAGATGTTAAAGGCTTCAATCTTTTATTTTCTCTTTTCCTCTTTTTCCTCTTCTGATTCACCTTCAGTAAGTGTAATGTAGGAGAACTTCAGGGCAAGTTTGAAGAAAAGTTAATGCATGTTCCCACCTATCAGGGATGCATATAGCAATACTTAAGTAACATTCAGAATGTGTGGCAGCTCAGTAAATGCTACATGTGGTTGGTGAACCTGTGGATAAGGTGCAGTTATAAAGAAACATTTTCTCAGTCGCTATTCACATATAATAAATCCGTCAGACTCTCCTTTGCTTTCCTCTGGCAGGATTATGTAGGCTTTCTGTCCCCAGCAGAATCAGCAGGTGAATGGAACAACAAACTCAGTTATAACATTATTTTTGCTTTAGACTGCACATTAAGCAGTGCTTTCATCTGCCATGCATCTCCTTTGGCAAAGACTAAGGGGATAGCAGAGGAGGGTTTGGCTAAGGGTGGATTATAAATTGGCTCATCTCATTGTTTAGTGTTTTGCATAAGATCTGCACTCAGCCTTTGGATTCCTACAATTACTGGTATCTACAATTTACTCCATGTCATCATCCATGTGTGGAAATAACAGATAACAGAATTACAGCCACCTGAAAGTATACACCAGTGTTCTTCAGACCTGAAGGTGTTAGTCAATTAGGGAATGGAGGAATTTGCTAGACAGTTGCAAAAGCAACAAGAGCAGCATTGGTGTCAGTATGAGATATCACTACTGCAGTAACTCATCAGGAACGTCTTACTGCATTTACACACTGCATTTTAATTGAATTTGGGCTTCTGAAATATATTTAATGCCTTAAAAGACTTGTTATCTGCATTTATTGCTTTATTTGATATGAAAAAGGAATAAGAAAACCTTATATTTGGGTCAAAGTGATATAGTCACATTAAATAACATTTTACAAAATATTATGTAATTAATACTCTTTTAAATAATAGTAATTTTTTTAACATTTGCAAAAATTTTCTCACTCAGTTTCCTCCCGTTGCTTTTGTCTGTGTGCATCCCTCCCTGCTGTTGTGTCTGATTGTTATATCTATTCCAGAGAGTTTTCCTTCTGAAGGCTTGGAGCATATTATTAACATGAGTTTTGTGGAGAGTTTCCTGGAGAGCATGTGCTGAGAATGGTACTCATGCTGGCTATGCACAAAGTCAATGTTAAATGCACCAGATATATATTAAAGAATAAATAAGTATTAAGTCATCTGTAGTACTTCTTTAGAAAAGTAACTTGGTGGATTACTTGTAACTGTACAGAATACGTTTTAGGTGTCCCCACCAATGCATTGAAAGATACTTTATAGATTTCTGTTACCTTGAAATGAATAGAATAAACTATGAATCACAGAATCACAGAATTCTAGGGTTGGAAGGGACCTCGAAAGATCATCTAGTCCAACATTGTTTACTTAGTTTGCATTTGTCAAATTGATACACCTTCAGCTTTTCATCTAGTAAATGTAAAGCTCTTGGATGTAGCTGTTTGCCAGCCAGTTAGCCAGATTGTTTCAATCCTGGGAAGCAAAGATATTTTTAGGATTTTTTGTCATAAATGCATTAGAGTCATCAGCATTGAACAGAATATTCAAAATGTTTCTACTTTAGGTACAGTCAGTCTTATGAATGCACAGAAAATGATACAGTTTGGTAACAAAAAAGCAGGGAATTGTCCGTCAAATAGTTAATGGAAGTCTTGTGAATCTGTATCCTGCTGAGATTTTAGGCAACACTTGAACAGCAACATAAGTTTTAATTACAACATAATTACAACAGTTCCGTCCAGGTATCTTGATCTAAAGCTTGTTGCATGGTGACTTCTGGAGGTGCTGAGCAATCTGTCCATCAAGTTTGTGTGTTTTTAGGAGGTATTCTAAGAAACCAGCAATAGCATTGAATTGAGTTTTAGTTCTAAACCAGATTTGTTAATGTGCCACACTAATGCCTACTTGATTTTCATTAGCAATTCTGGTTTGCTTATCTTCTCATTTTATTTCAAGTTTGTATTGTATTTCTATCCTGCATTATTGACAATAAAGTAGCTTGCCTAAAAAGAAAAAGAAACCAACTGTTCCAAAATATGGAATGGCAATGATTTTATTCCCTTTGCTTACAGTCCTCTGCTAGTTGACATACTGCCGAGATTCCACTGAAAAGCATCACTGGGATATAATATTTTACACAGCACAGCAGGGTGCAATCTGCTTGCCATGCCAAATACATCTTGCAGGAGACAAGAGTTTTAAAGGATGTATCCATGAGGGACTATTAAATGAATGCAACTGAAGAGTCAAGTACAGGAAAGAGCCTTATTCTAAAGATGCAATGTAGCTTGAACAGTTGCTGACAATAAGACAAGCAAGATATAGGCTAATTTTGTATAGAATAGCCAATATGATGGAAAGGTGTAAGTGCTCAACAAATAAACTGTTTCTTCAACTACAAACATTCACTGATTTTGAAAAGGTTTCTGGAAGGCTGCGAATAAAAAAAATATTACAGAATGTGGAAAAAGTTCTGCTGGTTCTTTTAAAGGATTTTTGAAGAGATCTTTCAGCTTAATATTGGAAGAAAAGGAGCACAAAATGCATCCAAGTGTAGTGGTTAGCTGCATAGAGAATTGCAGACATTGGACCTGTGCAGCACCTTATCTAGTTTTTAAGACCATTGAGCTTGGTAAATACCTGTTCATTGTTGCTGTTCTGCTTTTTATCTGTAGGTATTATGAGGATCTTCAGAGTTGGGTTAAAAAAAGTCTTATCAGAAGTAAATTTATGTGAGCATTCTTGTGCACGTCCTTAACCCTATGTGAAAGGAGGCAAAGTTGTGTGTGTTTATATAAAATGGAGTAAAGGAGATATTAGCTGACAGGACTGTCAGAGGGGAAAAAGCTTGTGATATCGTGGTGAAGATCTTGTAGAAGTTTGGAGTTTCTGGAACAAAACCTATAATGTGCCTATTTACCACTCTTCATTGAGATGCAAAGTAGATGGTGAACTAATGTTCAATTAAGGCACTATAAAAGGAGAAGCTATGCATGCAGTAATTAAGAGGAAGGAGATTCTTAGACTGTATTGGTTTTGGCTGGGATAGAACTAATTTTCTTTTTAGTAGCTGGTATGGGGCTGTGTTTTGGACTTGTGCTGAAAACAGTGTAGATCATGCAGAGATGTTTTCATTATTGCTGAGTCAAGGCCTTTTCTGCTCCTCACATCATCCCATCAGTGAGGAGGCTGAGGGTTCACAAGAAGTTGGGAGGGGACACAGCTGGGACAGCTGACCCCAACTAACCAAGGGGATATTGCATAGCCTGTGATGTCACGTTCAGCGTATAAAGCTGGGGAAGAAGAAGCAAAGGGGGATGTTCAGAGCAGTGGTGTTTTGTCTTCCCAAGTAACCGTTGTGAGTGATGGAGCCCTGCTTTCCTGGAGATGGCTGAACACTTGCCTGCCAATGGGAAGTAGTGAATGAATTCCTTGTTTTGATTTGCTTGCATGTGTGGCTTTTGCATTACCTATTAAACTATCTTTATCTCAACCCACCAGTTTTCTCACTTCTACTGTTCCAATTCTCTCCCCCATCCCACTGTGAGGGAAGTGAGAGAGTGGCTGTGTGGGGCTTGGTTGTTGACTGGGGTTAAACCACAGCATAGACCTTTCCAGTATAGCAGGTGTAACATTTTTCTTTCCATATTGCAGTTTTCTCCTCTCACATTAGGGATATATAGCCCTATTCTAAATTTGAAAATAATATAGTTACATTTTGATTAGAACATAATCATAGTATCTTACGGTCATTTATTTCTAACTTGTCTTACATCTGTCTAAATGATGAGAAGACTAAGTTATTATCCTTATTTATTTTCTTCAAATGGATTGTTGCTTTTTGTCAAATTTATCACACTCCTTGGTGAAAGCAGTAAATGTAGCTGAATCTCAGCAAGTTTCTGTCAGCCTGTAGTTCTATGATTTCATGATCAAAGTAATTTTGAGTAAATGTGCAGATTAGATTACAAATTTTCATTTCTAGCATATTTTCATGGTTATTTTACAAAGGATTAAACAATTTCAGAAAGGGTAGGAAGTTAAACACCTCATGCTCAAGGCATAAGCCAACCTCTGAAGCTAAAAAGAAGCTTTTCTTATTCATGTTTCTTTTCCATACTAATACTTTCTAATTCCTTCTGAAGCTGATGACATTGCTTCTGTTGGAAATAAGATACTGGACTAGCAAATACTGTTTCCTTGTTAGTATTTTCTTATTACTTCTACATGTGTTTTCTTCAGTTAAATACAATTTAATAGGAAACATCTCATGTTTGCCCTTACTATGGCTTGTTATAATCATGCTGCTATATAACAAAAATTAGGATTGGGAACCAAATTGTCATTCTTTCATTTTAATTGATTACATCCCTTTTCCTCCTTGCCTTTATTGCTCCTATCTACTGACACAACACTAGTAATACAACAACATTTCAGTGGAGAGATGAGATAGATACCATTTTATGTATCCTCTGGGTTTCAGTGTACATTTAGATCTGATGTCCTGCAAAAAAAATCTCATGTACAAAACCAAGAGCTCTGACTACTTAAACGACAAAATTGATGGAAGATTTCAGCAGGGCGTCTTGTCATCATTTTATTCTATCCATCTCTACAAACAAACATCTTCTATTCATCTGAGTTCCCATTTCTGAGGGGGTGATTTTGATATGGAAGCTGCTTCTCCATTTTTCATACTTAGCATTTACTTTTTTAGTTTGGGTTCTTGGCTGACATTTCATTGTGGATGACAGAGAATTTCCTTGCATTATAATATGGATGCACAAATGCTGCTGTTGGTTTCTTTAAGACCTGCAGTTACCTCTCCAGTTACATTCTGTTATTTTATTGCTTTGTACCCTATTTCAGTTTATAAACAAAGAATATTATTTCTGTATGCTAAACTTTCTCACTAGACGTGGAAGACACACAAGAGCAGCAAACCTCCCTGTTCTGTTTCTGAACTAATTACAGAGTTACTGTCCTCTCTCACTCCTGTGTTCCTGGCTGCTAAGTTAAGGAATTTCCTTTTCTGTTAAATACGTAAGACCAAAACATGCAAAATTGCAAGCCAAGGAGAACCTGCCAATTCCTGAAGTGATATTTTTGCAAACCCAAGCCTCCAGTAGACAGAGGACTACCTAATTTGCACATCTATCTCATCTAAGTGAAGCTGTAACTGGACAGGACCATTGGAGTCACTTCACCCCCACTGTAGATTATGTATGATTCCTTTAAAATAGTGGTAGGATGAATAGTAATTTAGTATTACGAAAGATCCCTGTTGCACTGGTAAAGATGCTGTATGCAACACACACAACCCTGCTGAGGTTTTTGGCCTTTGTAAGGAAATACTGTAAAAGCAACAACAACCCTATCACCACCTCCCTTCCAAGCTAGACTCCCTATATGGAGAAAACATTAATTTGACATAGTGTTCTTGCATATGAAGTATTGGTGATTAAGGTGCTGGAGATGATAAGTATTAGAACTTTTTTTCTGATTTACCTTACAACTCAGATGAGGAGTCAGTTCACAAGAGTTGGAGTTAATTCATGAGATTACCCAAATCTTATCAAGAAATGTCTTTGGCAGGCTCTCCAGTGATACAGTAGTCACTGTCACTTCAGTGTTTTTATAGTTAGCATTATTCCAGCAGAATATTCCCTATTTCAAAACTTGGCTAAAGCAAATGGAAATGTTCACAGTGATTTCAGTGGGAGTTTGATCATGTCCTTGCTGATCATCATGTGCAGGCCTGATGATTTCTTACTGCTACTGAAAACTCTCTCTTGTAAATGAATCCCCTTTATGGGTGTGATGCCACTTCAGCTCATGAATCATATGTGTTAGCCATTATCACTCTCTTCAGTGTGGTGAAAGCTGGTAATTACGTAGCTGGGAGCATAGCTAGAGATTTTTAAAGCAATACTTAAGTCTGGTCTGTTAGTCTCTTGAAGTAAATAAGTAATGCAATAAAATGGGACTATATGGCTTAAACAGACAGAAAGGTCTTTGTGTTTCCTTCCAGAGAAATTCAGTTACTGGTCCTGGCATATCTGCAGTAGCTCTGAACTTTCTAAATGTTTAAGTTCATCTTTGACTATATGATTTAAAAGGGGAGAGAATTTCTAATGATTGTATAAATTTATTAAGTAGTATGTTACAAATGCCTTTTGGTCATTTTCATCTCTGTGAAATCAAGGTGCTCATACAAAGTGCTCATAGTGTCAAGCAAAAGCACTGACCCATCCTTCAGAAAAGAAACAGAAAAGACACACCAGAAAGTGACTGAATCCAAAAAGATTTAAATTGCTTTTCAGAGATGATTGTTTCTCTCTCCTGACTAAATGAGAACTGTGTTCTATTTTAGGCATAGTAGTAGGTGCCAAAGATTAAGTAGAATCACACTAAGTGTAGTTCTTCTAGAAAGAAATGGTAGAGCAACTCATCATGACATTGTGCCTCAGGCATCACAAAAGACCCTCAAGGGAGATTTGCCTGAAAACTTTAATTGAAATCCAAGCTACTTAAAAACCATCAACCATCCTTGTCACCCAAAGTTTACTAGGATGAATTGTTTGTTGCTGCTATTTTACATGCATTCCACTGGGAACAGCACTTTCCCCATTTCTCATACAGTGTAACATCGGTGATCAACCTGAACTTGAGGAGTTCATAATACATCTCTTTCAGTTTTATTTTCCAGTGTCCAACATAGATGAAAGTATGCTGCAGTATTTTCCTTAGGAGGGCACTCAATTGTTATACTCAGCTGTTTTAGGGATTTTGTGGGAGCGTGGGGGGGATGTGTGTGTGGCACTTTATGTAGTGTAACATCTCGGAGACCTTTACCCTCTCTCAGTTAGTGAATAGTGAACAAATTTGAAAGTCATTATGGAGGGGGAACAAGATGGTAAGCAAAGGCAGTCAGATGCATTGAGTATGGTTGCACAGATCTGTCTTTGAGGAAGACTGCCTAAAAACAAGACTTAAGAGTTACAGGCAACTTTCAAAAGCAGCTGGATTATCTCAAATGTGTGTATTAGAGTCAGTGAAGGAAGCTCATAACATTAAGAACTGAAACAGATGCGTTATGTTCCTTTGTGATTAATACTCTTTTCCTAAAATTAGTGTACAAGTCAGTCAGTTAGAGAAGGCTTTGCCTTCGTAGGAGTTGGTTGCTCTGACCCAAATTCAGTGTTTTCCAGATGAAAGGAAGTGCACATACTTTCAGGCACTATTTGAATATCTCTGTTCAGAAAAAGAATGTCTTCCTTTCGCATGGATTACTTTTTTTTCTTCTGGGAAGTTTTGTTACATGGCAGCTCACTAAAACCCTTCATGTCAGTTTAATTTTCTGCACAATACTTAAGAGGTTCATCAACTTTTAATTTGAGAAGTTAGGAAAGAAAATTCTTGAGGGGAATTTATTTTATTTCTTTTTTCAATTTTGAACTGCATTAAATAGAGATACAATGAGCCAGTGCATTTTACATAGAAAAAGCTACACCCGTAGGCATATAGCTCACCAAAAGCAAAAATTAAAGCAAAAACTTTTTTGTTCCACAAACTCTACAAAAAATTCAGACCTTCCTTCTAAGCTGAAAGTTCAAAATCAGTTTTATAACCTGTAGATTTTGCAATTGTTGATACAAAAAAAGCAGCACTGGACCCAGCCTTCATTCATTCACTTAACAGTAAATCTGGACCTGTTCAAGTGTTTGTTTGGTTTGGTTTGGTTTTTTTTAATTGGAGTTGCAGAAAAACCCACTGAATTGTTTTGGTACTTGGAAGAGGTGAACTGTGCTGTAGATGCTAGAGGGCAAGACTGACCTCTGCTTTGCTTTAATTAGTAGGCACTTTGCAGTTAGTAAGAAATTGCAGCAAAATCAATCTACTACATGGTAATATGCATTGTGTTTCAGAGCAATACCTCATTAGTTATATTGCACTCTAAAGGACTTTTATAAAAGCAAGGTAATGCACCTTTGCTGGCAGTTTTTAATTTGTATGCATTCTCCATAATTTCTCTATATTATGAAAAATGAAATTATAGGAATTATGCGAGCTCTTTTAATTTAAATAGTATCTATCTGCATTGAAAGCTCAGATGACAAAGCAATTGTAGAATAATACAGAAAATGAGGAGAGTAATAAAAGCATCTTCTAACCAAGACATGATTAATTATTGTGCTTTAATTTAGCTGATGACTGTTACTATTTTATTTGGAATGGTTTGGATTCTTTACCTCATAGCTTGGTAAAAGATATTTGTATTTCTTAATCTTTTAAAATAAACATGTCATTAGTTGATCACTCAAAACATATTAGCCTTCCCAACACTGAATTCCAAAAATACACTTTTTGAATACTTTTAGTTCCAAAATAATCTACAGCTTTTTTATATTTCAAAGACTGAATTCTAAATTGCTGATTGAGATTATTGATGTTATCTTGGGGGAGAAACCCATCATATTAAATATGTTGTTTTTTCTTGCGTGCATAGGGCAAATTCTTCAAACCTAAAAGACAGCAGTTTTTTGAATTTTCTTTTTTCAAGCTCAGTGGGCTGATCTCATTTACTCTAATGTTGTAACAAACTTTTCTTGTCTTGGAGATGGTACAAATTATATTCAGATCACCTTCCTGCTGTCAAAACAGTAGAAGGTGACATTAGACTTTGTCTACACTAAATTCTTAGTAGCGCAGTGTAGTAAATATGTAAGAACATAATAAACATTTGCTGCAAATACTTCAATGTAGATGGAAGGAGACCAGTAATGACAGCAAGTCCTTGTGCTATACAAATTATTTAATGCAGGGAATTGATTTCAGCTATATATTTAAAAATCTTTTTTACTGCTTAAGGTTTCTACTAACCAAAATCTCTGTATCGTCAATTTCTTAAAATTTAAACAAATTCTCCATGCAAAGGAAAATCATGCCTTATGTGACCATTGTGTTATCAAGACCAAACACTTCTGTCAAACCATACATTTATCTGGCCACTGTTGTTTTATTCGATGAACTAATCTTGTTTCTCAATAGATTTATCAAATGTTCAAGCCTTTGTAATCCCATGCATTCTGGCAAGCACCGGAGAGCATTCTGGTCTTTGGGGAAAAATACAGAAACCTAAGAAAGTCTGCAAGGAAAGATCTTGAAATAGCTATATATATAGGGCCATGGGGACATGCTGGGAGGCACCGGGGCAGCCGCCTGCTCCCCAGCTTCCCCAGCAGAAACCTCCTGCCTGTGCATCAGTTGGCTGTGCTTATGTTGGCCGAAATTTTGATTTTTTGCATTTCATGTTTGATGTAGTTGCTTCTATCTCATCATTGCCTTTATCTCATCGTTAATTTTTTATCTTTCATGTTTGATTTATTGGCCTTTATCTCATAGTTGCCTTGCTCTCATTGTTACTTTCAGTATTATCTCCTGGCTTTTCATTGCCATTATTTAAATTTTTGTTATTTCGGGTTTGATGGAGTTGCCTTTATTTGATTGTTAATTAATCGTTAATTAATTGTTAATTAATCATTCCCAGCTACCTGGGGCTGAGGAAGATGCTGGCTGGGTTGCTGGGACGGTGTGCCCGTAAGTCTCTCAATTTAAAAAAAACAAACAAAACACCCCGAAAAACAAAACAAAACAAACAAACAAAAAAAAAAACAGAGAAAAAAATGAGAGGGGAAAAAAAAAAAACGAAACAAAAAAAGAAACAAACTAAGGCCGACAAAACAGCAGGGTCTGCTGCCAGGCAGTGCAGGGCTTTCCCCCAGCACCCGGAGCTGCTCCTCCAGCTACTCCCCCCGCTGCTTCCCCCCACCTCCCCTGCAGCTCCTGCCCCTGCCTGCACGCTGCTTCCTCCTCCTCCTCCTCCTCCTCAGGTGCATTGCGGGCCCGGCAGGAACGAGCTCGCTTGCGGTCCCCCCTCCACGGCCCGGGAGAGCCCCCCGGTGCTGCCGTGCGGGGCTGTGGGAGCTCGCCGGGCGGACGGGCGGCATCTGCTGGTGCCGGTGGGATCAAGGCAACCGCAGCAAACAGGCGGGGATGTCCCGCACAGCGTGGGGCGGGGAGAGGTGTCCTAGGCTCATTCGGCAGTGCCAGGTGAGGAAGGAGCGGCGGATGGGGTTGCCCTCTGTCAAGAAATGGGTAGAGTGTGGAGAGCTGTCTCTGAAGCACAGCCAGGAGCAGGTTGGAGGCTTATTGGTAAGAATTAGAGACCGAGGCAACAAAGGGAACCTGATGGTTGGTGTCTGCTACAGACCACCCGATCAAAAGGAGCCTATTGATGAAGCCTTCTTACTCCAGCTACGGGAGGCACTGAGCTCACAGGCACTCGTCCTGCTGGGGGACTTCAACCGCCCCGACATCTGCTGGAAAAGTAGCACTGCGAGCTGTAGGCAATCCAGGAGACTCCTGGAGGGGGATTGTGGGTGACTGCTTAAGCCAATAGATATGTAATTCATATGCCTTTGCCTAGCATAAGTGTCTCTTGGTGAAGGAATCACAGAGATCAATTCAGTGCTTTATTATTTAATAGAGCATTAACAGCTGCTTTAGGGTCACTTAGGTCCACAAGTGTTAATCCAAGTCCTGCCTAAGACTAATGCTGTTTTCCATCTGTGTCCATGTATTGACCACTGGGACAACTATGGCATGTGTTGTCACCACTCATATGCAACACTTGCATATAGCTGGGCATACAGTTTGCTTTAGAAACCGAGGATGTTCTATCACACTACCCTGGAAAGCCACCAGGGTCCACTGAGCTTTTTGTCATTTCCTTACTGATTTCCAACTGTCAGTTTTTCTCGGTCACTAAAAACAGCCTTTCTCTCATCTCCCTCTTAGCTTCTGAAACTAGATAAACCATTAGTCATTTTCTCAGAGCAGGAAGAATACGTTAATTGCTTAATGATCCAGAAATTTTTATTTAATAAAACTCACCAGAGAAACACAGCGAGGTTCACAGATGCCCTTTAATTGTCAGTTTTTCCTGTTAAACCTGTAGAAGTTTGCATATACTACACCATACTGATGCTCAGTTTCCATCATACTTCATAGCAAACCTTGGTAATAGGAGAAAAAAGAGACTTTTGTCTTTTTACTAACTGAAAAAAATGTTTTTACTGTCTAAATAGACATTCTTTACTTATGGTAAACTGTATAAAATAACAGTGCTTAAAACTTTTAAGCAGGTCTGGGTAAGACCTGGGTTCTGAGTATTGCTAATGTCCCAGAAAATTTTGGGACCAATTTAGGGAACATTTCTCATGTCTAGCTATTAAATCATGTTTCAAAGGTGTGAGGGGGAGAGTTTGGAGGCAAACTATATATAAATAGTGTCCATGATTGATGAAATGGCAAGCAATTAACTTAAGGTCACATTCAGCTCTCAAGACACCATTTTAACCTACTGTTGAAATTCTGGAGATATCTAGGTTTTTGTCACAGTCTCACTCTGCGATTATGTGAAAACGTCAGATTTTTCTTTAAAGGTCCTTGCCCATATGCTACTTGGAAGAAAACTGAAGAAATTAATTTTTAGAGGGTCAAACAAGGAAATGAAATTACTCTGCTTGATAGTGTTTGTTCAAAATATGGCAACTTATCATAAGGGGTGGTTTGCTTCAGGATTTTTTAAAAACAGTTGTGACGTTGGGGTTTACAACATCTCATAGTAACTTTATAAGTTACTTTTCCCACAGAAGTGACAACACAATTTGTACATTACATTTTTTTATTTTTAGTTTTGACCAAAGGAGGAAAGCATTTCAATTTCATTTGTGAATACTGAAGTTGCTGCAGAAGTAAACCCAGTTGTATTAATTTCCAAGAAACAGTAATTTACCCATTAATCTGGAAATGATCCAGTTTTAGAAAGGAACATTCATCTTTATATATAAATGTATGATGATTCACAAGAAAGTGGCAATCAATTTTACAGCAACACGCTAGAGCACATTTAATGACTCAATTTCAAGTTAGATGGAATTGCCATACAAAATAATGTACCAGAGTGTACCTGAAATACTTGTAGTCATCTATACTGTGCTTTCAGTCTATGTGGTACCCAGAACCAAATTCTTAGTGACATCTCTGTAAATTTGAACAGCATTGTAGGTATCGGTTAAGTTACTCTGGATTTAAGTAGTTATAGCCAGAGACAAACTTTGTTCAAGAATCTTAATGAAAGTGTGCAGACTCCTAACTTTCACTGAAAATAAGAGGCAGTATTGTCTGCCTGGTGCTTTAAGAGACTGCTTTACTGGGTCTCAGAGGAATGGAGAATGAATCATCAAATAATTTTCTTACAGTATTCAGATCTTCTTTACTGTTGTTGTGTTTCATATATATACTCAATATGTACTTCTAAATATATTTTGATGAGAATTGGAAGCTTTTTGTTTCTTTACTTTTTTATCCTTTGAAAATTATATATTGTTGAGCTTGCTGCTAGGGTAATGTGTGGGGTTTATTTCTGCACTCTTGAAGTTAGAAGACGTCCTTGGAGAAACATATACTTGCATAAATCTCTGTGATGCCATTTTTCTTCAAGTGGATTTAGTTGCCAGAGAGTGGAGCACAGTTTAGGAAGAGAAGTTAACCAGGTGTCAGGTCAGCCTCTGAGCTGGGAATAACACATAGCCTTGACTGTCATTTACCTCTTTTCTGCTGTTTAGCACTTGGACAATTTTGATAGTAAGATAATGGAGTTGTGCATCTTGTACTATGTATAAATATAGCACCTGTTACAAAGAGGGCTTATTTCAGTTGGGTTTTCCAGGTACTAGTATAATTCAGATTGATAACATGAACAAATGTGAATTTCCAAAGAAGTTCCCTGTCCTGCAGTAAAAACTTTGCTTCAGGCTTTGACAAAGGGTTTCTTGATCCCAAAAGTGACACAAATGTCAGTCATGATAATTTCCGTATTTGGACCCAAATCTAACATTTTTCTATTCATAAGGCTGTGTTGTGAAGAATCTGGTCAACCTTGACTGACATACTGCTGCTGACTTAGAATGATTTATATATCACTTGCAAGAATATTTATTTATACTTTCATTTACTGTGAGAATTATGTTTTCCAGAAGTCCTTAATTAAACATAATGTACTTCATTTACAGTGAGATTGATCATCTCTGGAATTAAAGTATACAGTCACATACCTATAAATAAAAAGAACATCATCTTGTGTTGCTGATGCACTGAACTCCAAGATGTTCTTTGGTAGAATATATAAAAAACTTTTGTTGAAATACAATCTCTGAAAAGCAAATGCCCTGTCACCAGATGCTCATGTAGACAAAGAGTTTTCTTACAGGAGGCAGCATAAAACCTATATCTGAATTTCTGTAAAGATAGTTGCATAGTAATAATTCTTCAGTAATGCACTTCAAGAATCTGTGGCATCTGAGCTCTGAGTTTTTTATTTTAAATTGTGACAAGGAATTTTATTTGTGGAGTGTAGGAGAAATTATAAAAGGACACATATATGAGAAGTCAACTGTGACTTGCTGTATCTCGGTATGCTTGTTTCCCTAAAATATCACACATCAACAAGAGTACATGCATGAAACTAAGCATACTGTTGGGGTCCTGAAGGGGAAGTTAACAGAGATACACTTGTCAGTTCCAGTGAATCCGGATCGTAACTGAAGTGGTTTTGACCTGTAACAACTGTTTTGCAATTAGCTTGGTTTTGTTCTCATTTGTCTTCAGGTTCAGGATCTTGATGAATCCAGTATGTTTGGGCTACATCTGCACAGGTAGCAGTAGCAGCTAATAACCTGAGAGTCTGAGAGGAGGAAGAAGAATTTTCAGAAAGTTCAGGAAAAAGAAACTAATTTTTACTTTTTCAGGGTATGGAAGCATCCCTCATATTGTTGCCAAAACATTTTTACAGTACTGCATGTAAGTACTATAACTGAAGTGTTCCCACAAAATCAGGCTCTACAGGCTCTTCTCAGTGACGTCCAGTGATAGGACAAGGGGGAACAGGTGCCTCAGCTCTTGGGATAAAGCAGATGATATTGTTCCCAAAGTATAGTTTTTCATGCCTGTATTGTCCTTGATTTTTGTAACAGTGTTGGTGTAAGTACTTACACAATGCTTAACAACAGACATAAATATAGAAAAAAGGATATACTTCTTTTTCCGTTTTGTCAAAAAGGTGGCTTTGCCAATGGCCTGATTCAAAACATACTGACATCTGTGGCAGTCTTTTCATTTATCTTTAGTAGTTTTTGTTCTGGGTCCCAAAATGAGAGAGTGATGCATCTTGAGAGAAAGAACTACAAATGGTGTAATCAGGAAAAGGCACTCATAACCAGGTACATTACATTTCCATAAACTGACATAAATAGATCCTGCTAATTTGGTAAGGAAGTAAAAGAATGGGCTATTATGAGGAATGAGGCCAGATAATAAGACTTGGCTGCTGTATTTTGTACCTTTTTACAGTTTGCTCCATTTACACATTTTATCATACTGTTGTCTGAGTCTAGTATTTAGAGTACTCACCAAATCTGACTGAGAAAAACTACTTTCAGCAAGGATTAATTCTGTCCAGTAGCAGGAAGTTAGGCAGGCCAGCTAAGGCTGCTTTACATGATTTTGCTTTACTAGATTTCCTATGCCAGAGCCAGTAACCTGTAATGGAGATGTCAGTCCCTTGTGTTGTGGTAATTACATATTGGAACTTTTCAAAAGAACTTTAGGAATACATACAATACAATATACATCAGAAATTTTACCACAAAGGATAAACCCAGCACAATAATTACATTAACTTTTTATTGGGTAATCTTGAATACTCTGTTAAATAATAAAATCCAGGTATGCTTTGAAGGAACAAAGGAAAGAGAGCTTGAAAATCATATCTCAGTTTGCAGCTTTACTTTGGGGAAATCTAATTCATGTTTACTGAGATTTACTGTAAGAAAAGACCTTGAAAATGAGACAGTCTTTGTTCTAATTTAAACCATACATGACTGGATTGAGATAAGTCTTATACCTCATTGATTTATAGACTCCCTCCTCTATCCTTGTCACTTCTAAAGAGGAAAGATTTATCCTCTGTACAGAGAATATACAGCTAGATAATAAGTGAAAACTTGAAAAGTCACACCAAACTGCAGGACTTCTCACATGTCACTGGCAGGAAGATTTTCAGTTTCATTTCATAAAATGCATCCTATTTCCACTAAGTTTGGGTAGGTGATGTTCACTGGAAAGTGGCACAATCACGATCCTTATGCATGCTGAGAATGTGATAAATGTTGCCCACTATCTTGTTATAATTTATTTATATCACTTAAGATTTACATTTTTACACCATATTGCTTTGTATACAGCTTTTGGGTATCGGATTTGTGTGAGAAAAATATAGTAAGGTAGCTGCAGAGATCTCATTTTAATGAGATCCCTTGGCCACCACTAGGATTGCAGTAGACTGACTTCAGAGAATACGACAGGGATAGCTGTATTCCTGTTATTTCCCATTCCCAGCAGAAAAACTGTTTTTGTACTGGAGGGATTAAGTGAGCAAGATCCCCAGAGCCCTTAAGGTGCAGGATGTGTGCCAAACTTGTCTCCATCCCTGCTGAGTACAGCAGGGGACTGTACCTACCAGGGAGCCACACTGCCTACCGTGAAACACCCTCAATGGTGAATCAGAAGCAAAGACAGTAAGGTTAGGACAGCAGTCAGGATTTTTTCCCTTCCTTTTTGTACCCTGGGTTTTCTCATCAGGCACTTGCTTGAAAGCTGGACTTTATAGGACCTTCAGTATACCATCAAACCACCTTGTTGGTTTTGAAGCTACTTCTGTGAGGAACAAAATCTTCCAACAGATGGAAACCAGGAAAACTTTGCTGGGCCAGCTTTCACCAGACCCAACACCTCTTTTTAAGAGAAGAATTGACAAATGCAGGCTTCCTTCTAATTTTACAAAAAGGCAGGACTATTATCACCTACTTTCTTTTAGTCATTAATGTAAGGACAACCAAAATAAATGTCTCAGAAGCAAGTATGTATTTTTGTACACTGGTATTTACCTATTCACATGGCATGAGGCAGGAGGAAAGCTGTATTTCTTCATTTTCATATGTCTGTTATTGTAACTTAGGCAAATTAAGGTGAAGTCAGTAAATTAAGGAAATTTTGACTCAGCTTGATTAGGGATATCAGTTCTGAAATAGAAAAAAGGAATAATATGAATAATATGTCTTACTAGTTCTGAAGCTGTGTATAGTCTTAGTCTAATTTAATTCTATCCAGTGTTCCTGTTTAACATAAGTTCATAATGGACTTCGAAAATAGTTTACTTAACTTTGTTTTTTAACAGCACTTACATTTACAGAGTTCTAGTTTACCTTTGCATTTGCTCTGCTACTGCCTCTCTTTTGTCTAGGCTTTTCTGCTGCCCTCAGAATTAGCCTTTCCAATTCAGAAGTGGATACAATCAGAGATTGTTCTTTACTAGCTAAGTCTGTGTGTTACATCCACTTAGATTAGTAGTAGTCATATTAACTCCAATATATACTTGTTTGTGTAAGAAGTATGAAGCTCTTAGTTGTCATTCTAGGAAATTCTTAATAATGAAACCTTTGCTTAGTGCAACAATTTTTATTATCAGATAACCTAAGACTTTGTCAAGGAAATCAGTGTCTTGGATGTAGTTTTGAAAATGGAGATAACTACATACAGAAAATCAGAGAAACACATGAAAAGTGAGCCTTCTCTTACCTTACCACTGAAGAAGTGGCAGAGCAAGAATTCAGGTATGGGCATGCTTATTCTCAGCTTCTCTTGAACTAGACTGTAGCTTTGTTTTTCTACTTCATACTTGAAGTAAACTCATCTTTACATCTCTTATTTTTAAACACTGATCTATTTTTTCATAATGATTTTGAGTTAAGTGAAAAATGTGTGGTTGCTTTTGCCTTAGTGGATACATCAAAGAATGTTCCATCCAAGTAAATTTTCTACCTGCCAGTGTTGGTAAAGTAAAAGAAATCTCATATTGTTTAGTGGGAAGGATGAACAGATGTGTTTTATAATGCTGCATTTGTTTTAGTATTCCAAGGTTGTAACTGTAGACAGCAGTGAATGCATTTTCTTAATTTTGAGCTTCAGTCTTAGGGGAAGGAAGCTGAGATTCTTTTCTTGTCCAATAAGAACAACACAAATGAAATTCTGCCGTAGTATATGGTCCAGCAAATGAGTGAGTATCAGAAAGATAGACTGTAAAAAGAAAAAGTATAATTATTCCAAATGCAAAGTGGGAGTCTGGGTCAAATGTGAGGTGTTCTTTTTCATAGAGGACTGTGACTTGAGAAGCTACTGCATGTATATTACATCTCTAAGTGCATAGTGAACTGTACAAGTGGGGAAGTGATCTTCATGGTGCCCTACAAAGACATTTCATGGTTGCTAAGCATATACTGTGTATGGCAAAGTTATAGTCATGATGCTTAAGCAAGGGAGGAAACATAATTAATGGAAACAAGAGCATTTATGAAATGAACAGCAAATACCGACCAGCTCTCTTCTAGAAGGTTTAAACTGACTTTCCGCCTACACTGCATTTTGACTTAGAAATGGAAGTGGCAGTTCTGCAGTGATTTGTCATGCAGAATTTTTGACTGAACTTGAGCAAGAAGAGAAAATTTATGAAGAGTTTGTATTCTCTTCACCATAAAGAATGCTAGGAATACATGCATTTTAAAGTTGGTTATCTGGATATTCATAAAAAGGAAATATTTAGAAACAATTGCACATTATTTTTAACCAAACAAAATCTGTAAACATGTAGATTAGGGATGATTATCCTCAGATTTAGAATTATGATCCTTTAAGGAGAGGAAGGAAAAATATACAAGAGAATAAAAGTTTTGGTTACAAGTTCTTAGTGGAGTAATTTAGGGTATTTAAGGAAATTAATCTAAACTCAAACTCAAATCTCATCAATCAGAAAGACTCTCATTATTAATGGAGATTTTTCCAGCAGCAGAGCCATTGTTTAACTCCCTAAACAGATACAGATACAGTGTGTTGTATTTGTGTCTCATTGAAAAAACAAAGTCACACTTAGGAGTGACTAATATTACTAATAGTGACAGTAGTGCTGTGAACTCTTGGGAAGTAAAAACTGGGGAAAGGTCAATGGAATGTGATGCTCTTATATCCTGTAATACATCTGCATCTTATCTGGATAATATTATCATCATCTTCTGGTAGGGAAGAATATCAACATTTTTCCCATTTTCCCCCTTTTCCCTGTAGTCTTCAGTCTAAAAAATGACAGATCTTGCCTGCTTTATGTCAGTTTGAATGTTTTGATAATATACTGAACTTGATGGCAAATTCCTTATATTAGGTGGCATGTTGAGTTTGAGGTTTCCTAACTAAAACCAAACAAACCAGAAAATAGTTTTCAGAGCTTAGCCTTCTTTCTTTCTTACATCCTGTGGAATGTGGCATATCTTGTTCTCGACTTCACTAGAGTTATTTGGTTATTTGGATATTTAAAGCAAAGAAAACTTTTCCCTTTTCTTACACACTAAATCTTGATACTGGTTTCACTGAAATCAGCTGGATTTAGGCACTGGTGAGGAGACACAGTAATACCAGTTGTCATTGTGAATGCGTGACCATAGATAAAACACAGATGGAGCCACATCAGTGGCTTTTTCTACATATGGTCAGATAATGCTTCTATTAAGAAATATGCTAAACATATAAGTGTGCTAGTTGTATGAATGATACTTGTTTACTTTTGGGACATCATGCCACTTTCATCTTGTTTCTCGACCAACCTCTCATTTAGGAGGATTGGGGAGTAGTAGGCAGAACCATTTCCTAGAATTTGTCCTCACAATCTCAGAATAGGCTCTTAGAGCAATTTGAAAAACAGATTGCAATGCACAGAGTCGCATTATAACTTGCTAAATTAGCTAGTACTTATAGCAGTGCAGCCATGGCAACAAGTTTAGTGGACACTAGATCCCTGAACTTAGGCAGGTTTTGTGACCTGCATTGACTCTAATGCTGCCATAGCAACACTCCCATCTGCAGCAAAGATAGCTTATTTAAAGCCAGCACCAGTATGGCTACATAAATTGTTATTAAGGCTTTGAATTTCAAAATAGACACATTCTTAAATATAGTGGATGTCCAACAGACTTGAGAAGTGAGTCTGGAGCCAGATCTTGCTGGTTTACTGCAGCATTGAGTAAAATAACTGAGTTGATTGTCAAGGTATAGAAAGGCAATTTAGCTGGCAGGGGTGTATACAGAGGTGATTTTGGCCAGACTAAACACATATCCTGTTTTTGTTGATGAATACTAGTTTTTACTTGGTGAACACTGCTTGGATTGGTTGTTCTCCTTGAATAGATTGTATTGAACCGGCTGACTCACTGGGCAATATTATGCTGTGATGAGGTAAATGTACCACAAATCCTCAAGCTGCAGTTTTGCACTTCTAAACTTGGGTGTTCATATATAGTTTGCAGAATATCTAGGTTAAAAGGCAATTTAAGAAGTGTGAGAAAGTTTGGCTCTGTAAGTAAAAATGCCAAGAAGTAGCACTGGCTTAATATATGTCCTGGAGCTCATAAAACAGCATCATTTTATCTGAAACATACCTGGACTTCCTAGTGACCAGTGTGCTGCTCAGAATCTTAGAACCATTGCACAAACAAATGGTGCAACTTTCACAGATAATAGCTGTAAATGGAAAGATTTAATCACAGCATTTGATACTGTCCCACATGATATCCTTGTCTCTAAACTGGAGGGCAGGTAGTAACAGGATAAAGGGTAACAGTTTTAAACTGAAAGAGGGTAGGTTTAGATTGGATCTTAGGAAGAAATTCTTTACTGTGAGGGTGGTGAGACACTGGTTGCCCAGAGTTGTGGATGCCCCCTCCCTGGAAGTGTTCAAGGCCAAGTTGGATGGGACTTTGAGCAACCTGGTCTACTGGGAGATGTCCCTGCCCTTGGCAGAGGGGTTGGAACTATATGATCTTTAAGGTTCAATCAAAACCATTCTATGATTCTGTAATTTAACAGGTTCCTTTCCCTTGTCTCTTTCTCCTTGGAGTGGTATATAATGTAAAATCAACTCATAGGGTAAGAATTTTAGTTCTTGGCCTGATATATCAGTACTCAAATGAAGCTGAGCAGGTATTTACATTAACTTATAATTTAATTTATAGCAGGCTAATATATTACATACATCAGTAATAAGCATTAACCAAAATAAAACATTAGGCATGTGTCCTAAGTAGCATCACGACATGAGGAAAAGAAAAGATTCCTCAGCAGTTGAAATTGTTACTGTCAATGGGATAAGAGGTGCAAACTGGCTATGGCTTTTTTTCTTACTGTTCCAAATGGGAAGAGGATTTGGCCTGTTAAATTTGACTTCAGGGTCTGCTTGGGCCCATTACAAGAAATCTGAATTGGAGCTCTCAGTTCAGAATAAACTTTTCTACAGATTGGGCTGGATCTGAAGCCTGTTCAAGTTAACTGGAAATTTTCTACTGGCATAGCTAGGTTATGAATGGGCCTCATTAGAGGAGTATTTTCTGTCATTCAAGAGACACAGACCACGATGAATGAGGAAAAGACCACAGAGGATCCCATGCTGCTAATGGCAATGGGGAGAACTGATTTTGGTCTGTTTTGAGTGTGCAGGAGTTGGTTTCTAGGCCACGATTTTCAGCTTAGCTGTGTTTCCAGTATGCTTCATCTAAAATTCCTACCCATATGATGCAATTCCTTATCTACTGACTCTTTTTTATTTAGTACTATACTCATAAATTGCCAGCAGGTCTCTAAAAGCTGATGTTAAGCTTTTCTTGTTTCCTCTGTGTTGGAATGCTGTCTGTACACTCACTGACTGTTTTTCTTTGACTTGAATCAGCTGTAGACTTACCATTTGATAGGCCAAGGCAATTGGTATATCCAACACCCCAAGATTTGTTCAAGATCAATTCAAATCCCACATCCCACATGTTCCACTTCTGTCTCGTAGATTATCTTGCTCTTTCTTGAAAATACGACTGTTTTCAAATACGATTCTGAGTGATTGTAACCAAATCCTAATGTCAGCCCATGAAATACGATTCTAAATTAAAATGTCACAACCCTGCAACTTCCTGTCTATACATATTAATGTTCTGGGTGCTCAGAGTGCCCTCAGAAAGGTATTGGTCTTGTTATTTAAAGTAACAAGATGTATCTTATCAATAACAGCAGTGCTCTTATTTTAACAAATATTTACCTTTATTATTTTACCTTTATTTTCATTCTGATATCTGTTCATTTCTGTCAGTAGTCAATATAGTCTTTCCTCTTTGTCACTTCTGAAGACTGAAAATTAATGTTAGTGATCCAACTAGTGTGGAGGCAAAGAGCAGCTGGTAATAAGAAAATTATCAGAATTATTGGGCTGTCCACAACACCCATAAGACCCATTTACCAGAATTATAGCTGTTTATGAGGAAACTCTCAGTAATTCTTCACCCTTTTGCCAGCTGAGTATTATTTATCTACAAGAAGGCATAAATACCTATCATATTGGTAGCAAATTTTAAGAGATTATGTTCAGAAATAAGTAAGGTGTTGGTGTTTTATAATGGAGGTAATTCTAGGAATTTTGAATTGCCCTTTTATCTCAGTGAATTGTTAAATCTCATATTTCAGTATCACACGCTGAGCACCAAAGCTGTAACTCAAGCAAGCTGGAAACTGATGAAAATTCTTCCACCATATTTATTTATGTGTTCTAGTTGCTTGGTTTTCTTTCTGTGTTGTATTTCAACTATCTTTGTCAGAACAGCCAGATTCCTGAGTTAACTGAAGAAATCTTTGCCCAAGTTATGAATGAACAAGATACATTAATTAAAATAAATGTAATTAATTCACTACCAGCAAATTTAAAACACATAATCTTTAACTTTAGATGCGTTCAACAGCATCTCAAGGGTACTATGATTATTGATATATGCATGGCTGTTTTGTTTCACATCTTTCTGGCTTTGAGAAACTTAAGAACTCAATATTTTACAGCCTGTCGTATATTTTTGTTGTTATGAAGAATCTCATGGAGTAGAACCTCAAAATCAAATACTTTGTTCCATGTCTGATGTTTAATTATGCTAATTTTAAAAATATCCATTCCTGTTTATGAATCACCATGCTGTTCCCTAGCAGTTGCTCAATACAAAGTATGTCATGTCCATAGGAGACCCCTTTTTTGAACTTTTTTTCCAAAAAAATATTCCTGCAAAATGCTCATTAAAAATTAGCTAATTATTAAGGAAAATGTCAGACGATTAATAATGGTTAAGACTACTATTCATAATATTGGGAAACTGATATGCCTGCATAGGAGCTACATACATTTGTTTGCTATCCAGTCTCCTGTTTGGAAATGGGTCATCTTGTTCTGTGGTCTTACTGTGACAGAGATTATATCTTTCTAGTTTTAAAGTTTGTACTTAATAGAATAACATGTGATTTACTGAAACCAGGGATCTAGTACTTGTTCTAAAAATGTATGCATTGCTCTGATTTGAAGTCATTCTCTGGTATTAGCTGAAAGAGCCAGAAATCTTTTCTAATTTGGGCATTAGACTCTTACACAAGAAGTTTTTAAGCTTAATGGAACTACTTGTGCAGAAACATGAATATGGTGCAGTGTATGGTTTAGGATTCTTGGCTATCTTCCATCCTGGAAAAAAAATTTCCATTAAGAAATTGCTAAATATAACGTGAGATATTTAGTTCTGCCTTGGGAAAAGCAAGTTATTGGTTTGAAATTTCTTTGTAGAAGTGTTAAAGTTTTTTTCTTTGTTGAAAAAAAAGAAGAGTACAGTAAAAATTTGTCTTCATTTTAATTTGTCTTTTATATTTTTACTTTTTTCAATAGATTACTTGCTATAAAACAATTGTTTTTCTTAATTAAATATAGTATTTGTTGATTTTGTATGGATTTAATAAATATAAAATTCCATGTAACTGGGGGGTTTGATAAATCCAATGAAGTCATTGTTTCCATTGTAAGCTATGTAGAATATATTTTAATTTGTTCCTTTGCAGTCTATGTAATGATTTCCCCATATTTCCTGTTACTTATGTTATTCATATATAAATTTTGCAGAGCTCTTGTATAAAACTATGTCAGTCAGTTTTTTTAGAAGTCTTCATCAAGTTCTATTGAAGTGCAAAGGTGTTGTTTCTGTGTGTTTTCCAAGTTTTAAAAAAGCAATATAGCTACTGATTTACTTGCAATCCTCTGACATATTGCAAAGAAACTAGATGAAATGGAAATCTGCAAAGTGAGTTGCCATTAAACAAGGCACACATTTTAAAAATAGAAGTGAAGCGAGTGTTTTAATAAGTTTGCATATAAAATTGAAAAGACAGCGAAGATGCAACACAGCTAAACTTGCTTATTCAATTAATAACAATCTGTATATAAAACATATTCTAAGACCTAGAAAATGAACAACGTTTTATGGACTTTGAACTGAGCATCTGGAGAAACTGTACAATTTAATGAGATACTTTGCTTAATTTCCTGGTTTTTGGTCTTACACCATACAACTGTGAGCTTAATAATCATATATACATACAATGTAATCACATTACTTATCTGTTCCTAGAGATAAGTAATTCAGCTGCATATCTGTGGCTTCTAATTATACCACTGGAATTAGAATTTAGATATGAGAGCCAATGACTGGAAAGAGTATTTGTGTAACAGCAGTAGAACAAACAATAGGAAAAATTAAACTACTTATATTTCTCAATACTATACTGCTATGGCTAGGGACTGTTTTTTAAGCTTCTTATTTTTAATTTAAAAAAGATAAATCAGCATCATTATATTCCATGATTTGTCTTTTCAAACAAAACTGATAAAATAGTTGCTGCTACTACTTATATGATTAATTGAAGGCTGAAAATGACAAGCAGTTTCAGAGAATGAAACAAGTTACAGAGCATTGGAGAGAATGATAGGAGACAGAAAAAAATCAGTTGTTTGTATTAGGAAGAAGAGTTCCCGCATGTAGAAAGGGAACTGGAGTGAAAAGTAGCCCCTATATGTGGAACCTTCGGTGAACTCAGGAGAGTTTAGAAAACAGAGCAGTTGAATCAGTAAAAGCAATTTGTTACTGTTCATTTTATTGATTTGTCCTGAAGCTTTTTCTTTCTGCTGATATTTTAGTTTGAGGTAATTCCTCCTTACACTCGATAAGGAAAGGTAGTTTGAGGCTTCAGGAACTCCTTCCTTTTTGTGATGAGGTAGATGCATTGACTGTACACAGCAGCTGCCAGCTCTTCCCTGTCGTCTGGCCAAATGTAGATTCCTGGGTGAGGAGGAAAAGGGAACATTGTTCTCAGAATTCTCTGGTTTTTCCTTCTATGTGGTGAAAGAAGGCAAGAAATCTGATGGATCTTAAAGAACAGGTCTGAACTTCATTCCCATGTGAAAAAAGAGCTGAGGGACTGCATGCAGTTTAGGATCTGACTAAGTAGCAGGGCAGGTTTACCTGGACTGGACTGTTTCAGGTGCCACTGAGAACTAATGTACTGTCTGAGATGTATAAGGTAGATGGCTGTATTATGCTGCATATTATATTACATAGGTGAATAAGAAAATAAAACTTCCTTTAGGAATTTAAGAATAGGATGATTCTAGGACATACTGCAGAAAGAAAGCAAGAAGTGCACCCAGTGAAAAGGAGAAGCATATTATTGCAATGTTTGATTTCATCTTCTGGTGAATAGAAATGTAAAAAAAAGGCACCAAACCAAAGCCACAACAAACAGAAGTAAATCAAAACAAACATCAGACTGTAAAGAAGAAAACTATAGGGTCCCTGGAGACCTAGAAAGTGGCATGTCAGTCGCTGATGTGAAAGTGGCAGGTTTACTTGTAGGATTGATGCTATGTTCCTATTCCATCCGAGTTCCTATTGCAAAAAGCAGCTGTGATCCTTTGCTCAGGAGCCTTCCCTGACTTGTTCTTTCCCCTGAAAAAAGCTGCCAAAGTCAATCATGTCAAGGAAACTGTACACTTATTTTTAACATAATTTAGAAGCAATTTTCCCTATATAATAGACACATAATGATTCATCCAAACACTTAGCAAGGCTAGTTTAACTACTAAATGAAATAAAAGACTTTCTGACCAATTTGAATTTTTCAAGGCTGAATGTTGGAGTTGTGTTTGTCCAGATCAATTGCTTGGGTTAAAGCTCCTATGAAGTACCCATTTTCCATCCCACCTACTCCCCATCTGTTGCTTTCAAGGCAAATTTAAATGCTTTCTCTTTAATATAAAATACTACTCTTCTATTTCATTACAGATTCATTAACCCACTGTGCTTAATGATTTAGCAATAGAGAGGTAATCTACTGCTTTCAGTGTTGAGCCAGTTATTTTTGAGAAGCCTTGAAGCTTTTGCTAAATGGCTGTTGAGCAAATATATTGTCCACATCTGCATATGCTGTGCAATTCCAGAGTACACTAGCTACATGTACTCAGGTGTGTCAGCTATCCATCCCATACAGTACAAATTCAATCTGCATTGGCGTTGAAGGCTCAACTTGACTTTTGAATCAATATATTTAAGAAAAAGGATTTAAAATTTCATTCTTGATCTTAGGGTTCGATACACAAAAAACCAGATACCAAGGAAGCTCATGTGGCTCGATATTGTCTGTTATCGGAGGAGAGTGGACGGGCAGAAGGGTCAATGTAGCCATTGATTTACTTTGATACATTTAGGGCTCATCCTAATTATAGTGATATCTAAAACACTGTATAACAATTACAGAGAATTCCCACAGTATTTTGTGCAGTAGTGGTATTTCATAGATTTTTCTTGGCAATGCACTGTTCAAGTCATTCTGTTGCACCAGTGCTGTCCCTTAGGTTAGATATTCTGTGACAACAGCAAGTAGCTCTTGTGTTGTTGAAATGCTACACACTTTAATTATCAGGGAAAGTTCAATAACAATTTCTCCTGCACTGGTGAAATGTGTCTAGATGGAGTTTTCCAGTGTGGATAGCTTCAGTAACTGAGAGAAATTTTGATTTATCAGTGCATTTGTGTCTCAGAAATGATTCATGTACCAACACTGTTTTTTTACACTCATTTTTTAAAAACACTTATGGTTTAGTTTCTCTTTTTGTGGTTCTCAGAATGATGTGGACTTTTTCCTTGAGTCTGAAACTATAGCTTGTGGGTAAGACATATTTTAATATTTGTTAGTATACAATGCATAATGAATCTACCCTATTAATATAAAATTAATTTCAAATGTCTTTCTAAAATTACATAGTAATGTTGCATTATGCAAAGCACAGGAATTTCTTGATTCTAATGCATTTCTGATAGCTGTCTGATCCACAGTACTTATCTTTTCTTATGACAAATTGAATAATCAGATATTTAGAAATTTACTTCCTCTAGTTGGAGGGAAGAACTGTTAGACTTTACTATGCAGTAGTCTGAGAATTTTTTTAAATTGAAAAAACATTATTCAGATGTGCCCAATATTTTCTGACTTGGCAATTATTAACCTCTATGCAGATACACAGATGGTCCATAATAATAATTTTTTGCTTTAAGAAACAAGTCTGTTGAGCTGAACAGTAATTTTGATGGGTTTCTTTCCCATGTGTTAAAATAAAACCAAAGAAAGGCTGGGATGATGGATTCGGTTATAGTCTCCTTATCTGCAGAGGAAGGATTCTATAAATCCCTCACGGAGATTTTATGAGTTCTGTTGTCCCAAGTTCACTATTGGACTTTGGGGATCCAATAAGAGTAATAAAATAGCACTCTGTGTCTGCAGATTACTAAACACAAAGCCCTATACAGTCGGTGAAATGAAGCTATAGAGAGCTCAAAGAGCTGGATCCGTTGCTGTGCACAGCAGTGGGTCTGATTGCACAGGGTCTGATCCTTATTGCACTTCTTCTTCCATGCTTCTGCAGCAGTGTAGCATAGTGCTTGTTTAAAAACTTGCATTACTGACTGTGGAAAAAGAATACAACTTCTAGTGTTATGTTACTTGAAAAGGATAATCTCGTGTCACTAGCAGTGCTGCAAGGACATTCCCACTAAATATCCTAGGGACACTGAGAAGCAGCGTTGGGATATTTCAGACCAGGCCACATGCAGAAAATGAGGCAACCACACATGCCCTCAATGAGGCTTTGGGGAGATGCAGGAAAAGGAGTCCAACAACCATGACATCTTTCATTGTCTCCGTGCTGTGGACAGAAGGGCAGGCAAGATTGTGACTAAGTCAGTTAAACTGCATTTCCCAAAAGAAGTGTAACACAAGCAGGAGAGTCTTGTTAGACCGCCACAGCTGTAAGATTCATCTTCCCTCTGCAATCATCTAGCTTCCAGAAACCCTACTCACTGAGAACTTTCTGGAGTTCATGGTCATATCAAGTACTATGTACACTTTAGATTTTCCATTTCCTTCTGCTCTTCCTTCCCTGAGACCAAAGCAACAATACATCTTGTCATCGTGATCTCCCAAAAAACTACTGAGGGTTTTACTCCACTGTTCCCACTTGGTAATCCGTCTGATTTTGGCTTGACACCGTAATTCAATTCACTGCATTTATTGAGTAGTCTGATAACTACTTTTCAAGGCTTTGTTTTCCTTCCAAAGAGGAAAGCTGTTCTCATTTGATCATGATGCTCAAGCTGGTGAAAATTGCTGGATTCACTGCTGTTCTTACCAGCTGAAGCTGACTTAATGCTCACGCTTCCAAATGCTACTGAGAAATACAGTTCATTTATAGCATAACAGAGAATGTCCATAAAGGATAATTATCAAAATGTAGTATTCTTTTATACTTCTGCTATATTACTGATATTAAATATGAGGAAAATAATTTTAAATCATACTTTTACATCCAGAGTTATCTCATTACCAACAAAAGTCTTTACAATGGTTTTTAATTTAGTCTTATGCATTTTTATGATGACAGCTGGAGCACAGCATGCATATGGCGTACTAATAGAGAAGGGGGCTAATAGTCAATTCTGTCTGTTCTAGCAAAGAAAAGAAACAGGAAATAAGCAAAAATGTTTAAATTGCATACTACTGGGTAAAAGCTGCATGGCAAACTGAAACAGTGTTCAAAGATTACTTCGTTATTCAATATCCAGTTTGTTTTTCAGAGACTAGCTAACTTTGTTTTCAATTAACCTACTGTAGTGTACATTGAGAGATTTATCATTATCTATCAAACAGAATGTAGTGCTGGAAATGCAGCTTCACTATAAAATCCATTTCTAGTTGCTCCTCACTTTGCAAAGAATTCCACTTGAGTTGCTATTTCCTCTGTTTGATCATGACATTTTTGGTGCTTGTTTGTTTCTGCAAAACTAGGTTTTATTCAGCTTTCTTGAAGCTAGTGTTTAAAAACAAACATGCACTAAGTGATAAAGAACATGCAAACAAGTGCTTCATTTTGTTATTCGTTCATACTGGAAAAAAAGAAGAGAAACAATGTAGAGAACTCTCTATTTTTAGAGAAAATAAGCTCACAAGCCTCTCCCCCACTCTCTCATGATATTCTCAGTGGGATTTTTCTGGGAAGTTTCTCTTTTCAAACTGAACTTTAAAACCTATGGTGTTTATAGTTGATCTGCTACATGGTATAATTTTTTTGCAGCCATTCTGATGAATAGAGTGGATTCAAAATGAGCTCTCAAAACTCAGTTGTATCATAGATTATTGAACTTCAAAGAAATGTGAAAGACAATGCTATAATCAGTCTAAAACGATGAGAAAAATAGTATTGTTTCTCATTGTTCATCTCTTTTTAAAGAAAAAAGGGAACCTAATGTAAAATGCAAACAAAAAGCTTAAGACATCTTGGTCAACAAAGAATTTCAGTTTGGGGAATGCAGGGTTAAGTTTAATAAATATTAAATTTCAGTTATGGTCTAAATTTAGCATTCATTTGCCTCTTAAGTTTTATTGTATCAAATAAGGAAAAGAGTGATTTGCAGAAACTTTTTTTTTCAAAATTTTACATGGTTATAGCTCTGAGAATTGTGAATACTTCATTGTCTTGTGATTTCCTCAGAAATTCACTGATTTTCTACCATGTTGCAATGATACATTCATCACTTGTTTGGTTGGTCTATATTAGTCTGCTCTTGGGCAACTGAGTCTGTTTGACCCCATACGCTGGACCTGCATTATGCTCCTGGCTTCAATACTAGCAAACTGGCCAGCTTTTGACAACCTGCTTCTTTCCTACTAGAAATAATGATCCCGAACTGTATTTGTAAAGTGTTTCTGAAATACACAGATGAAAAATGTTATATAGAATTAGATATGATTTATTTTGACTTTTAATAGAGTTCCTTTGCATCACTGTGGAAAACGAGGGGAAAGTCAGATGAAATAGATCTGAAGTGCAACATCCTCGTTCATTAAACAAGCCAACCTCCTGAAACAGAAATACATTAAATGTCACTGCCATTAAATACACATCATGGAACTGTTAAGGGGGATTAAAGAAGAGCAGTAGTATTTATTTTACTCTGAATAGTTGCTGATGGTCAATGTGACCTGGACTCAAATTTTCAAGAAAGTAAAAGAACATTTTTCTTTTATGGGATCAAGTCACCTACCTTAAAGTTAATGACTTCTAAATCAACACTTGATGGTTTAGCACATGAGAAACTCAGGCAGGGGTGAAATTCTTTAAACACCTATTGACATTCCGAAGCAGTTTGCTTTTTGACCTTTGATGACAGAATTAGTTCAGCCCACAAACAAGAGAATGTCAGAATCTGCTGCAGAAACTGACTGCAATTATGAGACTAGAAAAGGAAACAAATGCCTTAGGCAATATTTTTAGATTGCACAATGGTGGGCAGATTATGGGTACTTAATAGTGAGGTGACATGCAGGTACCTTTTTTAAAGGTCATGCCTGTCTGTGTTGGGAGTGGTTTAGTTTGTGTTGATGGCAGAGTCTGTTATGTGAAATGGTTTCTGTATGTGGTGGGAGGTATTGCCTGTGTAATATTCCTAGATTAGAGAGATCCAAAAAACAGTATTTCCGAAAATTGGATTTGTGTTCCACATACTTGAAAAGGCATTAAATATGGTTCCTAAAATGATGGTAATTTCCAGTTTGATTTCTTAATTGACTCTGTCACATTTTTTGATGTGACAACATGTCATTTTAAATAGATATTTCCCTATCTTCTGACGGACTTGTGCTCCTGGTAATTGAAAGAGTTTCATCAAAAAATGTAATTAGGATTTTCTGAAAAAAATGACACAAATATCCAGAATCTCTGTGTGCTTTGTCTTTTCCATGCTCTTTGGGCCTTCTCTAAGCCCTGGAGAAACAGTGAATTTGGACCAGGCCTCTCATTGTCCTGTGTGACACATGGCAATGCAGCCACTTTTCTTGTCAACCATTGTTCTTGAGAAATCGGAAAATCAAGTGAATGTTCTTTTCTAACTTCAGTGCCCCTTTGATACTTTGTAAGAACTGTAAGAAATTTATCAGATGAATATTGCGTCCTTTACGTTTTTTCAAGTGCTTTTTATCTTGGTGGTGGTTTAGCAATGTAATAGAAAATTATGGGACTCTGACAGCCGTTTTGTTGGAATTTTTGTATCAGACAATGAGAAATATGTCCACTTTGATTTAACTGATATTTGTGTAGTAGATTTGGGTCTGCCTGCCATGTGAATTAGAAGCTATATTTTTCTCCTCTGAGTCTTGGTATTGTAGGACAGCTGGGGTTAATCCTGGCTGGGAGCTGCCCTGAAGGACAGTTTCATCATGTATGCAGCTGCAGTACCACAGAAGTTCAGTTAAACACAATTTTTCAATAAAATAACTTTGAAATGCAGAAGGGATCTTACAAGAACAAGATTCACGTACACAGAATGATCCCTCATCTCCTTAACTTGCATCAAATATGCTTTACACGTTATTCCTCAAGGATGTGAATGGCAGACCCCAGTACAGTATCTTCAGTTTCCAGATGTAACTGTCAACTTCAGCAGTCATTCCACCGTAGCAACCTCCAACTTATTCACAGAGGAGGCAGACACATTACAGTCTTTTGAATTTTTAAACAATATTGGTTTAATGTAATCAGCAGAAACAAATCCACAGTGCTCCTCTAGTGACATGAATAATAGCTGAAATCCAGAAATATAATACGTTCAGAATAGCTGAAATTTTACTTTTCTGATTGGCTTTGAATGATGATATATTTATAGAATTAATCTCTGAAAAAGTTACAGCTGGTTTTTTTCCTTTTTTTTTCTTAATAATTTCTGTTTCAGAATAATAACTCTCTGCAGGCAAGGTATTTCTGGAGGATTATTTCACTGATCAGATAGTTGTATGTATTTGACCTTCAGCCCCATGTGACAACATACCTGAAGAATAGACTTAATCCTCCAAAAATGCACCAATTGTTGTGTCTAATGCTTTGAATATCACCTGCTTGCTTGCTTTTCACATCATAAGAAGTCCATATGCTTACTAGGATGAATACTTTTAACACTTATTTTGCAGAGTGACAGTATAGACACTATACTTACTGCAGTCACCTTTTGATTCAGCACAGTAGTGAGGATAGCCATTTTATGGCAGGCAGAATGCATGTAGGATAAGGTGAGGAGCAAAGTTATCGAGGTCAGAGGGAGAATCTCCTCATCTGCCGCTTTATAGTGCCAGGGGAACCACTAGCACCTGAAGGCAGTTCTCTTCCCTGCTCCACGTGGGTGAGTCCCATCGACTTTGTGCAGATCAATCCGTCTCCTGGGCAAGAGCTTTGAGGGCAGGTTCAGCTGTAATGGGAAATCATGGAGTAATATTTGGGTTGGAAGGCAAATGGCAGTGGAGTTTTCCTAACTAGAAAGTTTGCATAGTAGATTCTTATTCACAAGGTCATTTTGTCTGCCTCTGTGTGACTCAAGTGCTTTATCAAGCCAGCTCGGGGGAGAGTAGATGTCAGAGTTAAAGCTGAATTTCAGAGCCTGGAACACTAAGGCAGTGTATGATATTTGCTGAGGGACACTGGTGCTTTGATTATACGTCACAGGAGGGTTATGCATACTGGCAGCCTTGAGGGTTGTGCCACACATCTTCCCCAAACGGGATCTGTGTGCAAAGATTCTGTAAAGGGAAGGATGTCTCCCCAGCTGCCTATGGACATTAGACTATAGTTTTAAAGCATTCCTCCTTATCCAGAGTGCAGCCGTGCAGAACAATGTATCAAATCCTCTAGTGCAGAAGAATCTTTCTCTTTGGAGGGATGCAAGTACAGAAATGTGAAACCAAGTGAGCAGTGTGAACAGCTTAACATTCCCTGCTACTCCTTAATATCAAAGTGTGCAGGTTTTTTCCCCCAGTGTGCTTCTTCTAAGAGAGTGCCTGATGCAGAACAAGAATGGTTTTTAAAAAAATGGAATGCCAAAATGCTGCAGTGAACAGCCAACTTGCTCAACTTGCTAATGTCTAGGACAAGCACCAAAGAACTTTTAGGGATATTCATATTGTATTGCTGTCATCAATATGTTGGTATTGTAATCAACAGGCTTGCTGTGTCTCATTAGCCTCTACAAGACTAAAACAGTTTCACTGAAGTACGATGTATACCAAATGACAATAGGCTAACAAAAGGCAGTGTGTTTTTAAGTTTGAAAGGACAGAAGGTTTTCTCATGTTCTGAATGGCTGCAATGCACAGCTTAGAAGCAAAATGAAAGAAAGTTTTTCTGTCAGTTTGTCTCTGAGTTGAAGGAGGAAGAAAAGCAGAAGGTTATGTTTACAGGTTGGTTCATTTACTGCTCACTGATCTGGGGAGTCTACACCTGCTCCCCCTATTGCTGGCCAGCTAAGTGATCTTGGTGGAGACAACTGCAGCCCCCAGTGAAAGGCCCAGGTTCACAAAGGCGTTCAGAAACACAACTCCCTTTGAAGCTAATTTAGCTAAAAGGAGTTAGAAGTCAAAATGCTGCTGAAGATGTTGGCTGTACATCTTTACAGTTAAACTGTAGAACCACATTTGTCTCACTGTGCTCCAGGTTTCTTTTGTCAGTGCAGTCTGTTCTCACCTTAGCCCACTAGTTAAACATCCTTGCTCGTATGTTGAACAGCAGCATACTAATTAAGAGTGGAAATAAAAGTCTGTGGAGGATTGGAAAAGGAATGTTTAAACTAGAATTCTAACTTTATAAAAAGATTGTCTGCACATACAGAACTTCACAGATCATTGGGTTCAGGTTCCTGCCCTCTTGTGCAGGGGAATCCTACAAGACAATGAAGTTGCTGCTTCACTGATTTAATTAACATTATTTGCTTTCTTTACAACTTGTGCTAAAATTATTTTATACAACACGTAATTTTACAAAAAAATCTAAAAGAATAATAGCAGAGAGGTGGAGTGTTGCAACATTCTTACACCTGTTACTGCTACTTTATTAATGCATATATAAGGACTAGGATTAAATATTTACAAGTTTTCCTTTGACTTTGTGTGCAGATATTAATCACGTTGTCATGTGATAAGGTCAGAGCAGAAAACACATGTATCTATATACACACAGTTTTCTAAAATTCTAACTTACTCTACCTAATTACTTAGTAAATATAATACATTACATATGAAAAGCTGAAGTAGGAAAAGGTGATTGGAAAATCAAAATGCAGCACTTTCTCCACCAAAGTTGTGCCAGGACCTTCTGCAGATAAGCATCAGTTTCGGTGTCCTTAACCCTGGGGGACGATGCTGAATACTTAATTTTTGTTCTTATGAAGGTTGTGACACACATTTATACCTTGTTGTTATCACCTTGGTGTTTTTACCATATAACTCATTTTACATATGCTGAATACAGCTTCTTTTTTCTCTGTTATGCCCTAAAACCAGATCTATCCAGCTCTCGAGGTTATATTCCTTTAGTAATTGACCATTTGTATCTAGATGCTGGAGGCCTTTGGCTTCATCTGTGCCTTGTATTTTCAAGACCTCTAGTGTCATCTTGTGCTTGTACACTTGAGACTCCTACTTTGAGGTGTGGAAAATGTTATAAGCCTTATTTAAATGCTAGTGAATCTTTGCAAAAATTCAGTGTGCTGTTTTAGATGATGTGCTAGACTGATGCTCAGCTGGTATAAATCAGTGCAGCTGCACTTGACTCTGTCAGGGCTCTACTAACTTGAACCAACTGAATGTGATTCTCTTTTTAGATTTTACTCTCTCCCATCAGATGTGCAATTTGGTTAAGTTTTTATCTAAGAAGTGCTATAATTTGCCACACTTGTATTCACTGAATTTAGCACTCTTGTTAGAATGAACAACCTCAATTCATTCATAATCCAATTTCAAAATAGAATTATTACTGATTATCATCTATTTCTTTTGGGTTCCTTACTGCACTGCAAGAGTGAGATTCAGTGTTGTATTTTGCCAGTGCCTTTGCCATACTTCTATAGTAATTTTTCATTTTCTGGCAATTATTCCATATTCTGTTTTGGTGGTTGTTCATAGTGAGAACAGTAATATGACATCTGTGAAGACAGGGTTTGAAGAACATTTCCTTGTTTGGACAAATAGTTGATGTCAGATTGTTTTATGTAAGAGGACACATAGTGCCTAGACAAAACTGCTGTTCTCATCCAAACTAGAAAGGTATGGTGCACATTACTGATAACCTCTTATCACTCTGACGATGGTGTATTTTGTTTTCCTTTGATCAGGGACATCTAATTAAAGTAGAGAGCCAGTTCTGTTATAGTTAGTTGAAAAAACCCTTATGTTGAAATGTTGACTTTTCTAAACACTATAAAATCTGCACATTAATTCTCAAATCACCCTGTAAATTACTGTGCCAGATGGAGGAACAGAGTTAAGGTTTGAAGTTACTGGAACAAGGGGCTCCTTAAACACATTCCCTCCAAATCAGTAATTTTTAACATTCTTTCAAATTTGTTTGCACATCTCTAAGGATCAAATCATCTTGTCATCCTCTCTTCCACCCAATTATATTCCTCTTGCTTGATTTTATTGCCAACTATCCTATGATACTGGGCAGTTGCTGGAGTAGCTGTTGTCATGATATCCCTTGGCTGAAGCAGTCAAGATAGTGTTTTTGCATACTGAGTTAGAAGTTAACCTCAATTAGCTTAATCGGCAAAAGTGTTTGTGCTTTAAAATCAGCTCTGGTGCAACTGTCCCCATTGGCAGTTGGTAACTGCTAAATCAGAGCTGCCCCAACTCTGAACAGCGCCTAAGGGCTCCTACAAGTGAAATGGGTACAGTGGCAGGCCAGTGTACCCAGTAAAGTAATCCTTCCCATGTGCATTTGAACAGTAAATTATACCCATCATTCATTTGGAAGGCAAGGCAAATTTTAAAGTGTGTTTTTCATCTCAGTTGTTGTGTGATTTTAAAACTAACCTGCCTCAAACTAATGCTGTTCCATAAGTAGAGTCTTTTGAGATTTTTCTCCTCAGTTTATAACCTTTCCCCTCTGGTGCACTTGTCAGAGTTTCAGTATAGCATATTGCACTCTTACACAGGTCCTGCTCCAGACTTTGCCTCAAGCAGATGGCTTGTACTCCAGCAACGTCTCTTCCTTCTGTTAATGAGACTACCAAAGCTGATATCACTGTAAAAGCTCCTGGAGAAAGCTGAAGTTTTATTTAACAAGGGAATATTCCCTAATCTGTTGCGCAACACATCTCCACAAATCCATGTGTATTGTGTCTTTGCTTCTACACTCTTGATTTTGTTCTACTGTATGCATGACACCGATTCTGAGAGGATTGCAAAAAGCTGTGAGTAGCTCCTGATGGGCAGCAATCGGTGCTGATCTGGAGTCCTGGCATGACAATAAGCTCTGGTTCTTGTATTCCTCAGAAGTCAATGGACTCAAGAAGCCCCTTTACGTAGCCTCCAAAAGTGAGGATCAGATTCCAAATGCGCAATTATTATTGCCCTGAAAACTTCTTAAATGAATGGTTTGTCAAACTGACACCTAGATATCACTTATCTCCAAAAGAGAATCTACAGCTTGTTTAATGCTCTTCCAAAACTCTTAAGCATGATGACACTGAGACCACCCATAAGCTCAGGTCTAAGGATGTGCTCAAATGTTGTGTTGGCTTACTTCCCAAGTCCTCTTGTTAGTCGTGGAACGAAGTAAAAGTCACTATAGAGGGTTAGCATTTGTCCCCCAGGCTTTTCTTTATCTGTGTGTTCTTGTATTTCATTACAATAAATATTCACAGTAACTCTGCCTTCTGATGAAATAATATTTGCGTTATGATTGTCTGAGAATACGCAAATGTGTTATGTATAATTACATTTGGGAGAACATAATTTGAGTTTAAGGCAGTTATTTTTTTCCCACAGCAGGTGTATAATTCAATTAGCATTAATGTTAAATATAGATATCACTTTACCTCTGCTCCATCATGCAGGTAATTACTTTCTGGTTAACTTAAGTTCCTTTGTAGTTGCAATGATGAAGTTATTCTTAATGCGCCTGGAATACGAAGTCTTGTTTATAAGACTGGTGAATCCTGTGTCTGATTCTATGCATTCTAGCATTGACTGCTTATGAAAATGATGTGATTCTCCCTACTGTAAATACTCTGTTTAAAGACAGTGTTAAAATGAATGAATTAGAACATTCAGAGTTAGGGAATTCTGGCTCAAGGTTGGAATCTATGAACATCTGCAACTCTGCATACAAGGAATCTCACAGCAGTTTGGGGGAGTTACTCCCACTGGAGCCAAGAACAGGTATAAGTGTCTCCATGACCAGGTTGGTTTGCATGGTAATGGCCAGACATCAATTAAAACCAAACATTTGATTTCTATGATATTAGTGACTAGTAACTGGGATATTGCTGTGTATGATTTCTTGTTATGGCACTGTGTGTTGAAGGGAAAGAAAAGATTTCTGTGCATCAGTGAGCTTGGTAGGATACTATGAAGTACCTTCTACCTGCTCTGACAGAGGGGAAAGAGGGTTTGTACCTTTGTTGTTAAAGCCCAAACTTTATATGGACTATCATCTCCTTGTGCACTGATGTAAACAAGATCTTTTTATGCCCCTTCTTTGCTGACACAACTTGTTAGTTGTATCTAATTCTGCTTGTTAGTTGTATCTAATTCTGCTTGTTAGTTGAATCTAGCTCTTCTCAAAAGTTAATCTTCCAACTGACAGGCTTTGCTGGAGTGATGCATTGACAAAAAGCCAGGAACTCTGCCTTAGCTTTTCTTTTGTTTTTTACAGTATTCTCAGAAGTGCTTTTGGAATGGAGGACTACTTTTAAAATACCAATTGATATGTAAAAGCCACAAAATATACACTTCAAGGTCCAAACCTGGTTTATTTTCTGATAAATGATCCTTTGGGGAAAATCAATTATAATGCCAGGAGATAGAGTTTAATCATGTCTTTTGAAAGATGAAATGGAAATGAAAGGTCATACTCCAGTTTATCTCTTCTCAGAAAATAAATGTTTTGTGTCTAGAACTACCTTGGCCTCATCTCTCTCTATGTATGTATATACCTATGCTTACACCTTTATATGTGTATATGTATACACGCACACACACAAAATGCCCTCTTAAATGCATTCTGTCATGGCAACATGATCTTCAGCTATTCAGTTTTATGATTAGTGTCATATTGAAGGATATATAGATGTGTTCCTGTGAGGCCATAACAGGATGACAGATCTGGCAGAAGCTCCTATTTTTTCTTTAAAAACACCTAAAATTCTCTTTGAAGAAGAGAAACAAGAACAAAGAAAGAAATTAACCTGAGGGCAGCTTTTGCACAGCAATTACAAATAATGCAAAATAAGTTCACTAACTAAGCCTAAAGACCTAGATTATCTAAAATTGCTTCTGAGAATCCTTATTTGACATAACCCTGCATTGTATTTTGCTGTGGAATTAAATTCTGATATCTCTGTCCTTTACTATGTAATAGAACATAAGGTTGTTCTTAATTGTTGCCCTAGGGATAGGTTTGCAGATTTTCCTCTCAAATTTAAAGCTTATCTGTTCCCATGTGAAAAATGAAACCATGCTGAAAAATGTGGAACCTTCACATTTCTTGGTATAAAAATCTCAGTATGAGAGCCTTGGTCTTAGTTTTTAAGGTCTCTATCTTCAACTTCGTATTGCAGAAAATTTTTTTCTGTGCTAGGTGGAATTAAATGGTCTGTTAAGTAGGAAGTCAAGTACTAACCATAGTAGTCCCCTGTGGCCTTGAGTGCATGAGTTGTTTAAAATCTTAAGCATGGTGTAGTCTTTGATGAATGTTTACCATGCTCACTGTCCCTTGAAGTTAATCCATTGACAAATTTGTGCAGAATGGAGGGGAAAATTGTGCGACTGATGGTGTTCAGGCTCTTGTAGATCTTCAGTCAAAACCCAATTTTTTTTTCCTAGACTGTCAATTTCTTAATTTTAGGTAGCTTCTGAGAGTTTGTCTGTTTCATTCCTAAAATTCTGTGTACTTTATTAATATGACCTTGTTCACTTCTTTATTTTTAGTAGTGGATATCTCATCCATTATAGGTCTGTGTAATTAAATTTATGCAAACTTGGCCCTCAGTGCCAGTTGGACTGGCACTGGATTGAATTCTGGTGTGTGTATTTTTATGTGGGTTTCTTTATGCTTGGGAAGAGTATAGACATCATTGTGAAGACACCGTGTGGTCCATAGGCAAAGCGTGCCACTTATGAATGTTGGTTTTATGAGCTCATTTCTTACTGTGTGCATCCTTGTAATCATTCGTCTACACTGATTCTTAGACAGGAATGCAGAGTGATTTAGATCCTGTTTTCTGATTATTTTCTTGCCTTCGAGTAATATTGTTCACCAAAAAGGACTGGCATAGGGAAGACTTCATAAAGGTGTTTGTCAAATCGCATCATCCTGAGAGGAGACCATGGTGCTGTGATACATTTGGGGAGGTGAAAGAAATTCTGTTCAGTGAAACCTCTCAGCAGAATATGAAGTTTCAGTTCAAATGTTTAAAAGCTGTTTTGCTTTGTAATAGCTTCTGTACTAACTCCACGAGTCCTCTTGTCAAACTTCTGAACAGGAAAGCCTTTGAGCTTTTAGAAGAATCAGCAGACCCTTTCTTTCTCCCCAAACTCTGAAGATTGGTAGAGCTTCACAGGAACAAAGCTAATGTGGTAGGAAGTAGAGAGTCTGAAGGGAACAGAAGGCTGATTTCTTTTGTTGCTAGATTATTTTATTTAACATAAATATTCCCTGACTAATCAGGAGATGATTAAGGCATCCCAGATGACTGAAAAATTTTGTCACTTATCACTTGTAAAATCTAGCTGGATATAATTTTACAGAAAGATCTTTCCTTCACATAAAAAAGAAGCAATAAACAACTCATCAACTAATCCAGCTAATACTTCATTTTTCACTCCTAGACTGTTCTAGTATTCAGTTATCATGCCGGGCTTCATCCTCATGTAACCTAACCCCTCAGCAAAGAGAAATAATCAATTTTAAAATCCTGCTGAAAGTAGGTGAACTTTATCCAAAGACTAGTGAAATAATTAAAAAGTCTTTCTTTAGCCTTGCTGTGGGTTTTGGATTAGAAGTACCTGAGAAAGAGACTACCCTTTTTTTACAGCATAGAATGTAAACTAGAATTGAAATAACTTAATAACAGTTCCTAAAGAATATCAAAGGTCAAGGTTTTCAGATGTTTCACCTCCCCAAATGTATCAAATGTCATAGTCTCCTCTCAGGATGATGTGATTTGACAGGCACCCTTATGAAGTCTTACTGTGCCTTAGTCTAAGTGCCTACAACAGGCATAAAGCTGGGACTAGCTCAAGTGACTTGAATCCATGCTAGATCTGGATTGCAGCAATTAGCAAAGGGGGGATTTTCTTAGCAAAGATGTCTGATTGCCACATACATAACGCAGATTCTAATGATTACAGGGAGTAAAGATGACCTGTGCATTCTCGCCTCCTGTTGAATCTAGCCCCAGCATTCTCCAGTTGTTTTCACAATATGTATGCTGGAAATTACAGAACAAAGCTCTGCACTTACTCTGTATCTATCCCTTCTATAAACCATAAGAGTTAGCTGGCTTTTTCCATTCATGGGTGGCAGACATCCAGCTGTCCATCTCAAGGATGAGTCTTTACTGTTGTCTCAACAAGAGCTCAGCAAGGACTAGAGATTTATAACTGGATTGCCTTGCTGACTTAATTAGAAAAGATGTGTGAACTTCTTACAAGCTTGTAATCTATATGCAGTAAAACAAAGGGACTAGGAATTACTTTTCTATGTGGCAGAGCTTCAAAATATCATGATCATGGAAGTCTATTTGATTAAAGGCTCAGGGTGCCTTAGATGGTTATGAAAAACAAAGCAGATCAGGAAAGTAATTTTGAGAATCCAATAGAAAAATGGATGTGTAACAAAAAGCCAGATGTCTCTTTGCCTAAATTGTAATTTCTCTCGTATATGGTTGGACTTTTAGCTGCAGGTCCTTAACTTCAGACCATTCCAGTCCTGCTGAGGTGCAGCACATACTAAGTGTTGGGTTAATGGGACTACAGGCTTTTTGAAACATGGGAAGTGTTTGCTGTTATCTGCCTGACGTATACTGTGCAGACAGACTTTCCTTGTGGCTAGCCATCATCCATTAAATAAAAAGCATTTTGACATGTCTACACTCTACAGTATTTTATAACTATTTCATCACTTTGTTGAAAATAACTTTGGAGCACACTCCTCAAAGTTCTGTTTCCTGTGAAATCACCTAATTGTCTGATAATTTGAGATATTTTACCACATATATTTCCACATCAAGGTTTAATTCTGTTGGGCTCCACTTACACATTTCTGACTAATTGGACAGGATGTCCTAATAGTCAAACTTCTGCAGAAGGCAAGATATAATTTAGGTATGGAAAATGGCTGTTTTATCTCAATTTGTGATTCATTAAAACACGGGAATTTTGAAATCTTGCTTAATATCCCCTTTGCATTAGATACCACAAAATTAATCAGAGGATGTTTTTCATATTGTTAGGAAGTCTGTATAGAAGATTCAGTGCAACTGTATGCTAAGTAAGTATGATCCATTCTAGAGTCCCACAACAGAAGAGATGTTGAGAGACAATAGTTATTCTAATTCATGTGAATGTTTCAGTTCTGTGGAGTGAGGCTTTATAATCACTTGAGCTTCAGCAGTAGTTGTGTAAAAAAGATTCTCTGTATTGCCTCTTCTGTGTCTTCAGGTCTTGCATCTTGTACATCTGTTTGCTCTGCCAAGATTCTGACATAGGGGGTACCTTGGGCTTTTATGCTGAAGTTGAAAATGATGGAAAACTGCTGGAAATCTGTGAAAGAAAATGCAACACAACTAAAAAACATTGCTGGATCATGTTGTAGAGTGATCCCACATGTGGGTGGAAACAAGAGAAAGAAACTGTTAATTCTACTATTGTACTTCTGCCTGAACAAATAAAACTAGCCTGTCTATTCAAAGGAAGGTAATCAACGCTTGCAAAACCTGATTAAACCTTTGCCTCAAATAAGGCATTTCAGAATGAGATCACCATTGTTTGTGGAGGAACTTATGGAAAGGTGGGAAGTCATTTACCCCAGACTTTCAAAGATACATAGATAGCTGCTTTCGATGACTTCAGAGGAAGCTAAGCTCTGTGCCCTTTGTGTTCTGTCAATCACATTGCCAAAAGGACAGTTGGAATACCAAGTTCTTTGAGCCAGTCTAATAAGCCATATAAGTACACGTTAACTCATGCTTGTGACAATGTGAAAATGCGAGCTGGCAGAATAAAAGGACTGAAAAGGAAAGGTATTTCATTTGAGGAGCAAATAAGAATATAGCATTGCTGTGTTTCACTGCTCAGCATGTAAAACATCTGTTTAATTCTTTTATGTCTTGGGTGTCCTTGTGGCTAAAGATTTGACATTCACAAAATTTTATTAGACAAATCCATGCTAGCAAAATGTTCCTTTTTAGTGCTGTAGACTGTAATTCAGTGCTTCCATTTGTTTTACCAGCTGGTATAACACAATAATTTCTACTGTGATGTCCTCCTATCATCCTCTGCTGAAATCTAAACTAACATGCTAAGGGTCAGAATACAACAGGTAATTTTCAGATGGATACATCTCAGATGGATACAGATAGATTTCAGATAGATACAATTGGCCTTGGGCCATTGCTGCAGCCTGTCCAGGTCCCTCTGTAGCGCCTTCCTATCCTCAGGCAGATCTACACTCCCACCCAACTTGGTGTCATCCACAAATTTACTGATGGTACATTCAATGCCTTCATCCAGATTATCGATAAAGATATTGAACAGAACCAGCCCCAGAACAGAGCCCTGAGGGACACCGCTGGTGACCGGTCGCCAACTAGATGTGGCTCCATTTACTACCACTCTTTTTGCTCAGCCATCCAGCCAGTTTTGGACCCAGCAAAGGGTACTCCCATCCAGGCCATGAGCAGCGAGCTTCTTCAGGAGAATGTTGTGGAAAACTGTATCAAATGTTTTACTGAGATCAAGATAGACAATGTCTACTGCCTTCCCCTCATCTACCAGGCGGGTCACCTTGTCATAGAAGGAAATCGAGTTGGTCAGACAGGACCTACCCTTTGTAAAGCCATGCTGACTGGGCCTGATCCCCCAGTTGTCCCACACATGGTGCATGATCACACTCAAGATTATCTGTTCCATGACCTTCCCTGGCACTGAGGTCAGGATGACAGGCCTGTTGTTTCCTGGATCCTTCTTCTTCCCCTTCTTGTAAATGGGTGTCTCATTTGCCAGTCTCATATATATACACGTATGTACTCTCTCTCTCTCCCCCCACATACACACACACAATGTGATTTTTCAGCCTGTAAAGAAAGAAATGCAGATCTGCCATTTTGATGCGTACATTGGTTTCATTTAGCTGTAACAGTCATTAGGTTCTCTGGGGCAATTTTGGAAATTAAAATGAAAAGTTCATAACATTTTATAAAAGAACAAGTGATTTTTTTAATAAATATTTTAGAAACAGGACAACATTGCTGCTAGTATTATTACAGAATGAAGGCCAAGCCATGAAGAGGTGTTGAATAGATAGATTTGGAGATAGGAAGCCTTTGCATTTCTAGAGATGAGATTATACTTCCTATATGTTTCAGCCGTTTCACATTGCTGAAATGTGTTCCATCACCACAAATCACATCAATAAAACAAGTCCATTTAACAGGATTCCTGGAAGCAAGAAAACATGGATTATTAAACAAAGCTAGATTTCTGTGTTCTAATTAATTACACAGAGTGTTTGTGGGTTTTTTTTTCTTTTTTTTAAAGATTCATGTTGAAAGAGCCCTTGTTTTTCCAGTGAGGCAGAATCTGAGCAGAGTAGATATTCTCGTGTCTTCTTTTGTAGAAAATGAAATAGTGCCACTTCAGTTGTGAGATTTCAAAGCTGTGATAGAGATAGCATGTGGCTTCTGAAGTTACCAAAGTAAAAGGTAGAGCCAGGACACTCCCTATGGTGCAAAAGAAGGGAACTACTCTTCTATCTGATATGCAGAAGGTACCTCAAGTATCCAGCCTCAGAATCTGGCCTCACTTCACCAAAGTCTCAGGCAAAAGTCTAGTTTATATCCTTCTCACAGCTTTCATGGCTATACAGTGGGTGCAAAAGAGGTGAGGAAAGAGTGCAAAAACTTTCCTTTATTTGTTCCTGGTGTAGGAACTACCTGCTTTGACTTTTCACTAGGATTAATGCAACTAAACAGGATCACCTGCTTCTCCATGTAATTTTGTGTATGAAGTCAAAGCTTTTTTTTTCTGGTGTTTGCAAGAAATGTACAGTAATTTTTCTTTCTATTTATTCTTTAACTTAAAGCTTTTATTATAAAAAGCAGAAAAGATCAGTGCTTAAAGATGTATTACATACAGGATCAGAAGTATATGAAGCTTGGAATAAACCTTTAGCCAAGAATTATTTCAAACAAATTGTGAGTTGCAGGTATAGCTGAGTAAAAATAGATTGCTCGTAAAGGGGAATGCATGTGACCCCATCTTGGGTCCAAACCTTCACAAAGGCATGCTGGAAGAAATGCTGCCAGCCAGGCAAGGAAACTGATACTCACATGTTGTAGAAAAGGACAAATGCCAGATATTTGAAGGACAAAAGTTTCCTAAGCACGAACAGAAGTAGAAAATAAAAACTGAAAAAGATTTATTAAGTGTTCATTATGGAGTAGTTGTCCAATGTTAATGTGACTCCTGGTTGTCTTTGTTACTTCAGGCTATTTCTGCTCAATCTGCAGATAGGAAGTTTCCCAACACTGTCTGTATCTATCACATGGAATTTATTGTGACATAGGCTAAATGTCAACAATATAAGCACAATGAGTTTATTATCAGTTTTGAAGTTTGATAAAGACAACTAAATCAAGAAAGCAACCACTGGAGAACAGTCAACAGTTTTTGTCTTAGCCCCCAAAAAATATGAACTGCAAAATTCAAAAGGGAGAAAGATTTGTGAACATTTATGAAAGGTGAGGTCATGCTTTTACTTCCTTGTTTTCACAATATGCATTTTGAATGTCTCCATAAATTTGAGTCTGCCCTTACAGAACAGATGGCTAAAAGAGATTTGCACCAAAAGCTCTAGATTTATGCTTACCAATTGCTGAACACAGAAGCACTGAAAGATTTGCTGTTGCAGTTTGACTTGAATGGTTATGTCGGTTCCCATGAATACAACTAATGTTTGTGCAGTGTGAGCTTCAGCATGATCAAGAACATTGTTTACTGGGGCTATCTGAAAGCCATTATTGTGGAGCAGGTGAAAAAGAACAGCTGTTACCTCTCATAGAGAACTTCTGTTACTGTGCATCCATGTAGTGGGAGAAGGAATTTCCCTGAATTTGTTTTCTTGAGCATAAGCGCAGAGGCATAAGGGAACAGTGCAAGAATGGGAGAATGAATGGGCAGGGACCTCAGCTCTATCTCTGCCAAACCATTGATGATCACAGGTGAGTGAAATCACCACTAACTTGACTGCTCTTCCCTTTCCATATGGGGCACTTGGTGGGTTTGCATGGAGACAGGAACAGGCAGAGGCATTCGTCAAGGTGTATGTTAGCTCCATGCTGTGGAAATGGATGCCCGAAAGTGTTAGATCCTTATGGTATCTGCTGATGTGTATGTCTGGATGTGATCCTTGTTTCTGTTTCATTGCATACAAATCAGATTAAAGTTGAAATCTAACCAGTGTGGAATGAGTATGCAATAGCAGAGCTTTCACTCTGCTAATCTGAGCTTAGTCAACTGGCCTGTTGTGTTTCCCCAGCCTCTGGTAATTAAGATGGTTTATTTTAGTTCTTGCATACTCAATATCCTTAAAAGCCACGCAGTGATTTTCTCTAGCTATCTGTTATGAACCGTACAACAGTGATGACAACAGTGACTCTAGCAAGCTGCCTTTGGGCAGCAGCTGAAGTGAGACTGATGGACACCTGTACTTCAGATCCTCAGGGCCTACACCCTGTAAAAAGCTCAGCAATTACAGTGGGGACTGAGAGCATTTCAGAGGATGAAGACCTCTGTGAATACAAATTAAGATATCATTTACCACCCTACTGTTCACTTCCGAGTGAAATGAAAAGTCTAGCAACAATTTAACTGATTTTAAAAAGGCATAGATGCACTTTTCATCGGAATTACTTTTACTGCCTCTACTAGAGTAGGCTTACTGATTCTTTATAGACATTCACCCAATTAGTATGCAGAAATTGTCACTAATTAGAGAGAGACAAGAAACTGACCTTGCTGTTACTCAGGGAGCAATCCTACTCCATATAAGCAACGTTACAAGAAGTTCTTGTGGAGCTGAACCAGTGTACCCCAGTTGCAGTAACATGGAAGTCAAAGGTAGCTACTCTGAGCTCTGTAGGATACCCAGACTCTGTGAAACACTATTTTTAGTGGATAAACATGTTGATGAATATCTGGGAACTGATGCAGTATTTTCTGCTAAAAATGTAATGGACAGTGGACATTGTAACTCTGTGGAAAGGGCACTGAATTGGGTGATGGGGCAAATGAATTCAGCTCAAAGATCTGTCTCTAATAGACACGGTGAACTTAGGCAGGAGGTCACATGCCCCATATGTCTTAGTTTGCACATGCCAACTTTTCATTTTGACAAGCTTAGAAAAGCACTGAACTACCTAAGAGGTAGGTACGTTGTCTATTAGGAACATGACAAACACATGACACTTTATACAATTTGAGCTACAGACTGGTTTTATTGCATTTCCAGGGTCTGGGTTTTTTTATTCTGATTGCTAACATGTAAAAATGTAATTTCTTTTTCGTATTTTTCAACTTAGTATCAACATTGATTATTTTTTTTCATTATGTATAGGTCACAGCTTAAAGATTTTTTGATTTTTTTTGTCTGTAAGGTGGAATGATCTAGTTTAATCATAGATGAAGCTTAAAGAGAAAGCCTTCTCAGACCTGAGTGATTAAATGATTGAATTTCTCGGATATGTCCTGCCCTTTAGAGGAAATTCATACTGTCTTAATGTAAGATCAGCATGCCTGAACATACTATCAAGAATTTTTCATCCCCACAGATGAAGTCCTGCATACAAAAGTCTGAAGTCAGCATACAGCTAGGAAGCATGTTTTAGGTGTGATTATTTCAAGCTTTGTCTCTTTGGCAGAAAAAATATGGCACTTGCCTTTAGTACATTTAGTGCCTTAATACATTTACAGTTGCTTAAGTACATTCAGTATTCCACAGTGACACTAGTTTGTATTTACTGCTGCATCCCATCTGAGCAATAATAAATCTGTTATTTGAAATGTCATTAGTGGTGGATTAATAGGTGTTAAAGAAGAGTTCATGTCCCTGCAGGTGTGAGAGTTTATGAAGGAAATGTTATATATACTTCCCCCATTCCTGTCTTCTCTCCTTGCAATGTCAGTTAGGCACTGTTGGAGGCAAGGTACTGAGCTAAATTAAACTGTGCTGTGACCTAGTGCTGCTACTCTGAGTTACACTGTTATGTTCCAGGTGCGACTACAGGATGGTTATAGACAGTCATGTATTCATGCTGCTTGTTAACATTGATTTGGGAGCACACAAACCACTGTGCATAGCGCAGTACAGTGCTGTGTCTGAATTAATCAGCCATGTGAAATTCAGCGGGCACAGAGCCACACTGATGTGGCTGCAGTTTCCAGCCTGAAGCTGGGTCATGAACAACCAGACTGAGCACTGACAGAGCTAACGTGTGAATGTTTGCATCTATTTGGCTGCATTGTTTGTCTCTTGGCGAAATGAGGAAGACAGTACTGGATCAGCAATGCATGGTTTACATTTGGAACTCTGTCTCCCTTCTTTCAAAAAAAAAAAAAGAGAATGAGGTTCTGCATAATCCTGAAAACCTGTGCAAATACATCAAACAGTCTGCTGCTTATCCATAAGATGTCTGAGATGCCAGATCTATCTAAAGAACAATTATTATAACAGGATAACTGTTTATGATCTAAGGGGTGCAAATAAGGTGCAAATTAGCATGTAATGTGGTTGAAAAAGACTGGGCATCTTTTGGCACAGAAACCTTTCATCAGTTTGGATAGCTGTTTCTATTTCAGACCTGGCAATAATTCATGTGCCCAAAAATGAGTCTGTGTTTCTGTAAAAATATCAGCTGGTCCAAGACAAAAATAATAATATCTTTTATTATTTTCAAATTGTACCTGGTTCAGGGGTGACTTTAACCTCTGTTTTCTGTCTCACTATCTATATGCCGACATATAGCCCCTTGATGTGTGCTTCTGTCAGTATTGTAACTTCTACTGAAATAATGTGAAACTGTCAAATATAGGAGCAAAATGCCTATAATTCCAGTTTTACTTGAAATAACTGATGACTTCTGTGCTGAAACAGAATGATTGGCTTCATAGTAGGGCTCTAATGTAGAGAGGCTTTTATTGAATCAAGGACACAGTGACATTCACAAGTCTAGGAGCTACCAAGCAACTCATGGAATAAACACATAAAGAAAAAAACAAAACAAACTGTCTCACAGAAAAGAGCATGTGGTGGAATTACCCCAAGGGACATAAATATAGTGTTCTACCAGATGGGCTGCAGGAGAAACACCATCTGATTTGAACAATGTAAGCTTTTCTATATGACTGTTGCTGTGCATGAACTTGTCTATGCTGGAATTTTTTAACATATTTTCTATTAGATTGTTTAGGAAAATCCTTCCTTGTGCCTTGCTGCTTCCCCTCTTTATTTCTTCAAAGCTCGCTGCTTTGAAAAGCTTAGGGAGAACATTAAATTTAATAGAGCAGTTGCAACAGAGGGGAAAAGAAAAATTAACCACTGAAGTATGCTGGCTTGTTTTGGTTTGGTTTGTTCTTTCTTCGTGATTACTGTCAGTCTCAAATAAAATTAAATTTCTCCGATATAAATATTTTCATCCTTCAGGCTTTACTCTCTTTTCCAAAGCTCACTGGACAAACAGTAGAGATTGATTATAGTCTTCTTCAAGGCAGTCTGAGAGCTTTCTTCATAAGAGTTCAAATGTCTGTATAAAAACACACTCTGTTGACTACCCACAATCCTTTTTGTGGTAGCGTTACACAAATAGGTTTTAATTGAAGTGTTTAAATTTGCAACTTGCTAATCTTTAAATGTATTCAACACTACACAAAACAAGTGCAGAAAATTACATACCTACTCTTACCATTAAATTTGACTGCCTCAGTTATTGGACTAAATGAGCTGCATTTAATCTAATCTTTTCAAGTTCCCGGAACTACTGCTCAAAACATGAGAGTGTTTATCATTCATAATTGTTTCTGCTTTGTAGTCCTCTTCATTACCTCTGCATTCTGCTTTTTACATGGTCTGAATTCCCTTTTAATATCAAAATTAATTTCAACAAGTCAGGAAAGCAGCAATAATAAGTATATGTTTGTTTTGTGATACCTGCTTATACAAGTCTTAATTCTTTATAAAAATCTATCAGTGAAATCAATAGAAGCCCTTGGTGTGCAGAAAATTAGACACCCAAAACTTACGGGTTTTTGAAGCCTTTTGTGTTTGAAGGGCTAAAATTTTGTTGCCTCTGCTTGGATGTTTGTGGACATTGAGAGCTCTCCTGTATTGGCTCGTCCAGCAATCATCCCCTTCTGAACCTCTAGTTAACCACGTTTGGCTTCAATCAGAGCAGTCCCCTGAAGTGCTCCCCATGAAGCATGAGATTGCTGGTACTTGCACTTGGATGGTCCAGCCAGGTACTGGCTCGTGCAAAGCTTGTAGGGCTGCTGCAGGCACTGTGATTTGCAGGCACCAGGGGTTACAGCCCACTGCCAACCTGCTAGTGGTGATGATTGCTCTGTTTTAATGATTTCAGTTTAGTTTGTTTCTAAGTGCTTGAACGTTACGTGGCTTGTTTTAATTAAAACACTTGCACAGTGAGGAAAATTCACCCTTTGGCACTAGATTACTCTCAGAGATACTATAAAAGTAAATATACATTAATCTTCTCTAGCAAGGGCAGTTGTTCAATTAACATCCTAAGAGCCAGAGCTGCAGACCAGAAGTCAATGGCAAGGAGTTCTGCACTGGTGAAGTTTGATGCATGTAACTGTTTTGCAGGAGGCTTCTCTTTAACTGTTAGAACTAGAGAGGATTTTGCTAGGAGTAGGTTTTGCTGTTGGAATGTTGATCCTGGGAAGTAGAGGGCACTTCTAACACACTCTGTTGCAAAGGAAAATGAAAACAGCCCTAAGCACACATACCTGCCTCCAAGTTTGTGGCTGGGCCACTGTTGCTCTGGTTGTCATTGCCACACTATAGTACTTTTTCCTTTTTGAAGAAAATATTTTTTAGTTTGAATTGGACTTTCCTTTAACTATGTAACATAGACATGTGCAGTCTGGATTCCTATAGAGTCATAATACACAATTTGTACCAAATCCTTCTTGAATAGACAAGAAGCTGCAGAACGAATCCTACTAATGCACATTACTACAACCATTACGTATTCTCTCAAAAGAAGAAAACAGGAAAAGATGATTGTTGAGTTGAATTTAATCTTCTCATCATTGATATGATATTCAGGACTTCAACACTCAGATGAACTGGGGTACCTGGGACTTCTAACATGGATGCTCGATTCCTGCAAAGACATTGTGCAGGAGAAGACCTTCGTTAAGTAGACCTGATTATGCAAATGACAATGAGCTCTGACCATGAAAGCTGAAGTTATTTTTTTTGCTAGATTTGAAGTTGAGAAATAGAATGTACATGTGTGTGTTTAGCATATGGAAATGCAAGACTTCAAGTTTCTCTTTTTAATCCTATGTCCTATAAATTGAAAGGAGTGGTAAGCATTTGCTGTCTCTGAAATGTGTGGGAGACAGCAGGTCTTTGGGGGTACAGTGGTACAATTCCACTGAAAAGAAATACTCAGATCTAAAGCAGTAGAAAATATGTAGTATTCCAAAGATGACTATACTGTGCCTTAAAGTTAGAACAATTTATTTCTGTCTTTTAAATACATAACATCTTTAGAGAGCTAAAAAACACATTTCTTTTAGACACTGATAAATATAGATACTTTGCTGTTGTTCTTTTTTGTTTGTTAATTTTTTTTCCTAAGTCTTCTGAGTCCTTCTCCCTTCTCAAAAGCACTATCATGACAAACATTCTGGAGATGCTTTGGTGCTGCCTGGTTATAACACACAAAATCACAAAGTGACTGCTTTGAATATGTAATTCATCCAGGTTTTCTGATCTAGAGACATTAATAGCTTCCTACAGAAACTGAAAGGAAATCTATAGCTGTGTGCAGTTGTATTTGAGAATTAACCTTTTTGACATAGATTTTTGAAATAGAAAATCTCTCCTAGAAATGTATAGCTAGAAAAATTTAAAATTAGCTGTAGTTTAATAAAGCACACTTGTGACGCTTATAGAATCAAGTATTTTAAAAATTAATTTCACATTGAAAGTATGATTATTTTCCTGGCATCTTTTTGTTTTGTTATATGTGATATGACTCAAGAAACTACTACATGCATCAGTTCTTGGGTTTGTGACCATCTGTGGTGCACTATTGTAACAAGGCTGCTTTTGAGAATGCTCTGAGTGCTTGTCTAGCTTTTTCCTTTCCTTTTTCCTTCCTACTCTTTCTTTCTTAAAATAAGTGACTTCTGTGAACTTGGATTCTGTGAAAAACTCAGTTCTAGTGCTTAGCTAAAGTAGTCGATACTTGATAGAGATCCTGTGGAAAGGTATCTGGTATCAACTACCTTCTATGAAATGAGAATCAATTTGGGGGATGATTGGACTTATATTTCCCATTTTTTATATTGATTCACAAAAACTGCAGATACTTAAAGAAATTTCACTGGAAAAAAGATTAACTGATTTTTGGCTAAAATTTTGCTTAGAAATATCCTAAGTGTATAGCCATGTGTATACCACGTGTCTGGAACAAGAGGAGGTCCTGAACTCCTTTTAATCAGGCACTGCTCAGCTATTCAACAGTGATTTACTACTTCTAGCTCGTGAGATTATTGATCCTAATTAGAAATGTTCGTGCTGATTTTCAATTCCTCTTGACCTATGTAAAATCCCAACCAGTCTCCTAGAGGTGAGAGGTTCCTTACCTAGTTGAACTGCATATTGACATCAATTAATCAGTACGAAGACGTTTAACCAGGTCACTGTGAAGGTTAATATATTGAATATTCATGAGTACAAACAGAAATTAACCCTGCAAAACTTGAGTAGGAAGACCCTTAAAGAAGTTGCAATCAGCTCTATTATCCATCATTTTTTAGATCAACATTACATGGATCATGGGTTAATTCACTGATGTTCTCTGTCCTATCTCTCAAAGTCTCCAGTTACAGATAGCTACAGATAGGTTGGAATCCTCCTACAATAATTAGTTTTTGTTTTAAGTACCATATATTACCCTTCATGTTTAAACTGTGTGAGAGTGGCTTCAGTCCCTGACGGTTGATACCAAGCTCCCCACAGTTGCCACAGTGGTTTAATAAACCCCATAGTTGGTTAATAAAACCCCACAGTGGGTTAATAAAAAGTAACACGAGCAAATATAAACCATGGTTATAACCAGTAAGTGTATTACAAACTCACCTTCAAGCAATCAACAGGATACTAAGGAAAAAGTATTTGCTAGACTATACCCTAAGCTCATCTAGGCATTTTTCAGTTGTAACTTACTCTGCAAATTATGCCATTTGACTAACAAAAAGCAGTAGGAGAGAGGAGTGGAAGCGTTGGTCACAATTCCCTTGTGAAGTTCTTGGATCAGTTTGCAGAATGGCAAAGTTCAGGAAGTCCATAGGCTCTTCTGCAAATGGGGAGGTAAACTAAGCATCTCTAGGATTTCCACCAAAATAGATGTCACAAGTTGCCTGTTGGAATTTAATCTGCTTGGTAACTGATAATTGTAACCATGAGGCAATTCATAAGCTCCTGTGGTCACAGATACGAAGGAGTTAATGGAATAACCACTTTTCCCCTCCACCTTTGTTGCTTCCCTCCCTGTGATTACAGAGCTAATTAGTGGCAGCTCTCCCAAAAGACTGCAGACCAGCCACAAAGGGACAGCCTGGCACTTGGCCAGAGAAATATCTCAGGCAGGAGAAGATTAGAGCCACATACTGTCATACTTTTCTGTGAGAGATCATGGGAGATGGAGAAATTAGGAGCAGCGTTTGCCTGCCTTTCCTAGACTCCTTAGACTTGCCCCTGCGGAACAGCCCAAGCTTGGATACTTTCTCCCCCAGGGATGGAGGTAACAATCCCAACACAAACAGAGTAAATATCACATGGGAGAGAACCTGAACACCGTGTATGGGTTTAGAGGTTTTTGTGATATTTTTATTATTTTTTTTAACCCAGAAGCAGGGAGATAGAGAAAGCTGCAGAGATGATCAGATGTTTAGATTTTTAGATGCTGCCATGGGAGATGTGGACACCAGGGGGTGCAATGACCACTGTCTGAAGAGCCGAGGACTCCAAGATGCAATTACATCCTCTCTCTATGTAGGTTAAACAGAGGAGAGATTATTCTGTGAGATGTGTTGCAACGAAACACTTTCTGTAATAATTGTGTTGCCAACAATGCACTTAGAAAACTTAATTTTTTATTATACAACTTCAAGTGTACTCTTCTGAGTATCTGGCAATGTGAGTGGGACTGAAAAGCCAGGAGAACTGAGAGAAGTTCGGAAACATCATGGTCCATTCCTACACCTAAATTGCTCATAGCACAGCCTTTGTAGTTGTTTGTGGGAGAACTAAGCTATGCAGTGGAACTGCTGAAAGCATGCATGATGATAGAATAAAATTAATTGTAAAATGTTCTTAAGTTTATGTTAAATGATTTTAGGATTATTCTTTAACATTGTGCTAATTTTACTGAAGTGAGAAATCCTTTCACATTATTGTCAGGATGCAGCTTTCCATGCAAAACCAGTTCTGCTGATAACACTAGCACTTAGCTGATCTCAGAAGGCTGTTCCATTGCGTTTGTGAAGTCAATCCCTTATTACTTGACTATAGAAACTATGTGTTGAAAAGCTTGCAGATAAATAGCTCAGGGTACATCATTGAATCCTACTGTGGAAATTGCTGTGATCATTTAAATGTAATAGATTTGGAACTTTTCAGTTAGCAACAGAGTTTCTGCAGGTAAATGGAAGAAAAATATGAATAGGTAAACTTGGTTCAGCAAAATGAGAAGAATAGTGTAAAACTTTTATAATAAAGCAAGGCCTTTCCATTAAAAACTCATAGTAAGGAAATGTCTGTTTGTGGAAAGACCCACAAAACAAACTGAAGAAAAATTCAACAGTAAATGCTGATAGACAAATTAGGTAATAAATGGGTTGAAAGGGTTTGTGTTACTTATCTTGACCTAAAGATAGTTGTAATTGACCGTAGTTTAACCCATTTGTAGTTCGCTGTTCAGTGAACATTTTTAAGACACATAATTTCAGTTGTAAAAGCAAAATGAGGTAAATGTGATACAGCTTGTTTTAGTGGTATCTGAAGCATAAAATGTCTGACTCCAACCTGTAACCTCTTAAAAATAGAGCTAATGTGAGTGAACATGATGCCATTCATTAGCATGCCAATGGTGATTCTCTAACACGGTGCCATTAAATTACTGTGGTGATAATTGAGACATTAAAAAAAGACAGATGCTAGGTCTGTTTCTAGGCTCTTATAACCCTTTAGCAATTAAATTTCAATGAGCTAACATAACACAGCCATAGCAAAAATTAACAATTGGGAATATTTTTCTGTAAGATTGCCTTTCTCTAACTGAATTAATATTTTTAAAGAGCCAAATTTTCAGTGCAGGCTCTGCTTGGTTGATGTGATTCCAGTGTTGTTAAATGGGCCAAAGGCTGGCCTAAAGGGGCTGATTGGGATTCTCATAACAGAGGTGAATGGGACATGGATGGAGGAGGTTTTTAAATGCTGTAGAATCAGTGTATACTCTTCCTGAAAAGCATGGGAAGTGGGAAAATGTGCCAGAGCTAAATCTTCAGTTAAACAGAAGGTTCAACTGAAAGCAAATAGGAACAGAGCAAGAGACAGACAGAATTGTGGGAGAGAACAGATTTTCAGTGTGTGTCACTGTAAAGTGATGGGGAGGTGGTGTGGACCCTCCCCCTGTCAGTCCCATTCTCTGACAGTAACAACAATCTGGTCACCCTGGTAATATGCTGATGGCTGCCAAACCAGATCTGGCTGAACGGGTTCTTGCTTGGGAAAAGCTACTCCGTCATGTTCTGCGCATGTGGGAGAGGGGCAGGACTGATGAACAAAAATCCTACATCAAAATCAAAACAAGCAGATGTGAATCCCATTGACCTTCTGGAATCTGAAAGGTTTTTTTTGGAGAAATTTCATAAATTGTTATTTTCATCATGTATTTAAGGGAGTATTTTTCTTTTTCACTTCTGGGCTTTCACATTGTGACATAATAGTCAAAATTTTCCACATTTAGTAACATCAGGAACAGGGGCTACTAAGTACTGATAGAAATAACTTGTTTTCTCAGCTAGATCTGTGTCTTCCCTTTGCCTTGTAATGAATCAGTTTGATGCATTGGCATGGAACCATTGAATGCTGTAGAGCAAATATGGTATTGGTAGCAGCACTGGCTGCTAGCTGAAACCACCTGCTGTTGATGCTGCTGGCCCCAGGCATCTCCGTTGGCTTCCAAATTCTTTCCCAAATGGTTCTGGCAATCTAGGTGCTGGATATGATGTTCAGGGAACAGAAAACCATGCAATGCAATGTGCAGTGTGACACTTTATTTTGTTCCTAAGAGTTTCTCACGTAAACCTCATGCAACTGCCCAACCTTGTAGCAGTTTATAGGCAAACTTGCCTGTGTCCAAATGGCAAACAAAATTCCAGAGAATGTCCTATTTCTTTCTCAGTCATGTTTGATTGTGGAGCACCTGCTGTACTTGGTGTGGTCTAAACCCAACATGGATAAACTCTTTTGCTTCCCTGTGATCTTGCAGAATCTTGGGGCTGGTAAATTCCAAGAACTTTCCAGGGAAATGAACAGGGCAGGACTGGAGGCAGAGGCAGCAGGGTCTCTTCTCTAATCTCCTTTCTTCCCAGATAATCTGCTAAATGCTGGAATTTGCTTATTGGAGGCTACTAATGACATTATATGTGAAGGCTAGTCACAATCCACACATAGGGAAAAGCTAGGATTTCTTTGCCTTCACTGAAGTGTTTGCTTCATCATAAAAGGCACTTTGAATAAAGCTGATGTTTCCTGGATCACTCAGAAGTGACAGTGGTCTATCAGATGTCTGTGCAATGTGTTGTGATGCCTTCCAGTGTATCCAGTATTAGAAATTGCTCATAGCAGATTTTATAAAGAGTTGTCTAATAGCTGGGGGCTCCCTCTTGTAGTCAAATGAAACTTCAGGAGATAAGAGCAGCCACTTCCACAGGGTAATATTTTTCTATTCATCAGGAATAAATTGCAGTGTAAAGATCTACTTGCAGACCAGGGGTCATACTAATGTAAATCATCAAATTCTATTGGTTTCATTTGAGGAATGCCTATTTAAACAAATCTGCATAGTTGGCCTCATCTATATAACAGTGATAGCATATGGCTTTTAAAAACTTCATGCTGCTGTACTTTAAATCAGAGTGATCATTAGCATCTCAAAAAGCATCATAACATGGATTGAATTATCTGTAATAGCTTCAATATGGCAACACCTGGCTCAACAGGTGCCTGAAGTCACAGTAGGCCATCTGTTAGTGGTCCAGTTGGATGCTTTCTAAATGTATCTAGCAAGAAAGCAAGGACACTGGGGAATAAAGTTGACGGGAGGGAATTGAGCAACCTGCACTCAGAACACCAGGTACAGAAGCACAAGAGGAACATTGTAAGTAAGGCTTTTCATTCTGTGTTTCAGTCTGCTGCAGAGATTGGAGGCACTGGGAAATTTTTAAATAAAAGCTAGATATAAACTTTGAGACAATCACCAGCTGTTCATTTCTCCTCTGCAGCATGTGGAGGAACAAAATCACATTAAAGACCAACAAAAGGATTGAAGCAGCATCTGTGTGGCATGATTCCCACTACCACAGGGGTCTCTGACTTTACAGATGAATTTCACAACAGTGATAAGAGGTAACTGGGTAATGTTATTGCCCAGTGTTAAAGATCTGTCTGGTATATGTCCTTGTGTATGTCTATGTGAAGTCTTGCACTGCTCTGACCATACACAACTACATCCAGTAGGATATGGCAGCTCTGTGCTGCAATACAGCTGTGCCACAGGTCTAGGAGAAATTAGCCTTCACTGGCTGTGTTGCAAATGCACAAAAGCTGCTGCTTGTGGTGTTAAAACTCTGTTGTCTTTGCTACGTTCTTGTGGATTAGCAGCATGGCCCCTGCATGCAATAGTGTGCCAGTTAAACTTACTGTGCTGGCAAGAGAAGAGCCCAGACAGAATACAGAGCATCAGAAATCTCAAGGTCCCGAATGGCTGTTAGTACTGATATGAGCAGATCTGGCAGACAAGAGCAGTTTTGTTTGTTTCTAGTGCTAGGGGTTTTTGTGTTCATTTCTTTGGTTGGTTTTTAAGGCAGAAGCCAGCAGAGGGAGATTGCCTGTGTGCCTCACCTGGGCTCATTCAGCACTCTGATTCAGGCCAGGTCTTCCCCAAACGTGAATCCCACATCGGAAATATTCCAGTGCATAAGCACAGCTTGTGTGGAACGGATTCACTCAGCACAGACCCTGTAGCAGAAGGTCAAACTAGGATACTGTTGAGGAGAGTCAGAAGCAGTCTTCTGCCAGGCCTCTGCGGGTAGGAAGGAAAGAGACTTTTTATAGAGCACCTGTGATATCACACAAAGCTGTTGTCTCCAGAGGTGGCACTGAAAGCTGCTTGATCTAAGAGCAGGCGAGGGGAAGGTTTGCCCAGTGAGGACATGAGCAGAGGGGACTGGTTTTATCTCTTTCTCTCTGAGCTGTCAGGTCAGAGCTTTTACTACATTGGAAGTTTGTTTACTTTATGTTCTAGTGAAATGTTAGACCAGAGATTCAGAGCTTTCTTCTGCTGAGCTTCTGTACCACCTGGCATCAGCAAGCAACTCAGCTCCTGTGTGTCAGTTAGTGAGTTGTCTTCCCTTTCCTAGCAAGTTCAGCTCTGGAGAGCACTAATTTGGTTTCACAGAGAGCAGAACAAAACTGATGTCCATCTCCCTGCCTGTAGGCTTGGAGGGATGAGGCTGCTACCCTTTCTGTCCTTGCAGCATTCCTGCTGGTTTCAATTCCTCAAGCAATGATACCGTGGTGTGTTGGCTGGACAGTGTTTTGCTCTTTGTTACTTCTGGCTCAGCAGTGGTTTAAGAGAATCATTCACAGTAAGTTTTAAGAACATGTTTCTCGCTCATGTAATGCCTTAGGGAGTGGACTTTATTACTTCAGAAAACATTTTCTTACTCATATTCTCAGATGGCCTTGATATTATAGGCATGGGAAAAGCGTCTTGAACATGCTGAATTTCATATATGTTCTCTTCATAGAAAAGGAATGCAATAATGCAAATTTTAATATCATTAGGAAAGGCTAAATTGTAGGACTCTCTACCCATTAATGAATGAATTAATTAGCTAATTCTTGTACTGTAGAAGGTGCCAAACACTGATTACAAAGGTTCTGGATTTGGCAGCCCCTCTTCCTGCATTAAGTATCCTTGAACTTAGGATGAGTTCATGGGTAGAGACCTGTCATTCATTTCAATATTTTTCCTTCTTTGCTGCAGAGATCCTAACATTCACATATGTTTACCAAATGTAAAAAAAAAAAAATATACTGCTATGATACTGCATTGGAAACCTTTCCTTTCTGTGAGGAAGGAAATGGGAACTACATGTGAAAAAATGGCAAGCTAGCTTAGCATTTATCTATCCTGTATTAACAGGGGTTGATCAGGATTTTAGTTTTTATTCTAAGACATTTTGGATGCTAGTCTTGTGTCAGTCTCATGTTTTGAATGCTAATCTTGCTGCTAGAACATTATGCATACTGTTATGTTGCCTTGGTGTGGGGTATAGCAGGCACATGCCTATGTTATTTTTAGTGAATATGGAAAATGCCAGGGCATCAAAGCATTAGCCTTCACCACCTTTGCTACCTGCTCTCTATGGGGCATGCAGATCTTTTTTGTGGTCTTTTAGTGTCTTATATGAGAATTTTCTGACTTTCAGAATCTAATCAAAATATCTAGGTAATAGTTGATAGATTAATGACTTTTTTCATGCTAAAAAAATAGCAAAAAGGAGATACTCAGTATGAGGAATTTTAAATGTAAGTGAAACATGTGCATTCAGTTATAATCAAGAGTTTGCAAGAAATATTTCCATGCAGGCTGGGGTTGATCTGCATGTGTCCACAAGACTCATGGAAGCCAGTTTTGATTTGAATGTGTTTGGGGCTTCGCATCAAGTGTGCTTCAGGTCTGAAAGTAGTTTTCTTATTCCTTGTGTAAGAAAGCACAGAATCTGATGATAAGTTAAAGCTGTCCATCTATCAGAAATCTATGTAGACTATCTTACCCACCAGTGTTAACCTCTATACTCAAAGCAGTTGCATTGGCATGAAAAATTGTAAATGTTTAGTGGACTGTGAACTGTAAACAAGTGGCACACAATTCTCTCCTGTCTGACAAATGTGAAGGAGAACAGTTTCATGGGGTGGGTCTCCTGGGTTGGTACCACGTCTTTAGTCAAGTTTCATTTTTATGGAAAGCTCTCATGGTACCATGATAACCAAGTCATCTTTTGTGAAAACACTGCTACTTTGGCTGCTCTTTGTAAAAGATTTGTTACAGGAGAAAATGACTAACACTGGTAAGATGTCAAGCGTGTGTATCCTGTCAGCTTCTGCGTGTGAAAATCATTAGGAAACAAAACCTTTATTCACACGTGTCTTGCTCCATTTGACCTGTCTCTGGATGGTCTGAGGAAAAAAAATCCTCTACATTTAAGGCTATAGCTTGTTTTGATGAAGAAAGAGCTGGATTTCCCTTCTTGGTATTTATATTTTGAAAAAAAAAAATACAAATTTTAGATTATGTTTAAAGCTGATTATAATTTAAACCTGTGTTTTGGCTTGTCCTGCACTTTGTATTATCATTTATGCTCCCCTGAATATGTGCATAATGTTATCATTCCAGTCTAAGATCAGTTCCAGTTCCTTAATGAAACATTAATGTGGGAAGCAGTAAAAGATGCCTCTGATACTTGCTTTTCTCTACCACTGCTTCCCTGCTACTTAAGGCAGCTGTAATTTAGAAAATAGATTTATTGACATTTTCATTACTATATCGCTGAGAACTGGAGAAGAGCATCCCCATTTACTACCCATATGCACTCGTACTCCACAGTGTGGGAGTGATTGCCACTGCACTCTTGCCATAGACAATGACTGTGATAACTTCATTTCATTCCCCAGGAATGCCAAGGTCATTGATTTAGAACCTGAGCTGGTTGCAATAAATGCCTAGGTGGAATGAAGTTGGATATCCAAGCTTGTCTTCTTCAACCTCAGTAATTCAGGTCAAAATGAACCCAGGTCCAAACCACCCTGCTTTCTAGGAGAGGAGACAGTAGCAGCTGACTGACACAGTTTTGCAGTGACTACAGATTTACTTATTTTGTAGTGGAGATGAGAAGACAGATACAGCCAGAGGCAGAAAGGAGCATGAGTAACAGGTTAATCTGTTGTGCTGAGAAACACTGCTCCTGGCTTCACAAGGGTCAAGAGAGCAGCATCGAGGATGTTCTGCCACCCAGGTTGCTTGAATGACAGGAGTCGTGAGTTTTAGAGTGCAATTGCTTGAGTGACAGCTGGAGATAGGAAATTTAACCTTTGGCTGAGAGGAAGAGTCTGTTTTCCTGATAAAAAAAGCATACCATGGCTTTGGTTATAGCGAGAGAAGTTTGAAAACACTGAAATACAAGGAGTATTAGAGTATTATGGTTTGGAATCAGATTAAACATATATTCATATAAAAGCCAAAGCAATGAAGAGGAAAGGGACATTTGAATTTTTAGGGTTTGGTGATGTTTGATGAGTGTTCATATTGGGGTAGCTTGTTGGTGGTTGCTTGTTCAAATGAATAGGAAAATGCTGGTGGAAAAAGCCGAACAAAAACCCCAAACCAACAAACTCTGTCACAAAATCATGGTATTTGAGTTCCTCATGGAAAGATACTGAGTAAATTTTTCTCCTATTCTGGCTTGAGTTTAAATATACATGTCAAATCTCAAATGAGAAAGGGGCAGACAAAGGAAAACTAAGGAGTGGAATATAAAAAAAGGCATTTAGAGGTCCTCTATTTTTTTTCCTGGAGAACGTTTTTTCAAATACAAGTACAGGAGGAGGAGGACGGTAAGTAAATTACATTTTATTGCTGTATCTTTCCCTCTAGTCTATTGAAAACTGTTGTGTTCTGTGCAAAGAGAAATGCACTGAATTGTATTCCGGCTGGGAACAACACTGGCATAAATACGCACTGCAATTAATAGCTGTGCATGCAGTATCTACTGGGCAGAGCAAACACCAGGGCCTCAAAACCACCATTTTTTGGCTCTGAATGGGCAGCTGGTTTTGTGTCAACCTTGGCATAGATGATACATAGCTGAGGCTTCTTAATCAGTGTTAGTAGCTTACAATATCCTGAGAGACAAATGCTATCTGAAGTTTGCTAAAATATCATCCTGCCTTTCAGTGACAGGCAAGAGACCCCAAATGGGAAGTATGATTTTCTGCTCCATAACAATGTAGGTACAGGTTTTTAATAAGAAGTAAGGGTTTTATGTATATCCGTGTGTGTATACTCACCTTGAAGGCTTGGTATTAAATATTTTATGTTTTCTGTTCTAGTCTCTAGTGTATTCAGGTGTATACTAGAGGCATAGTAATTATAGAAGCAGAACAAAGAATATGCCAACAAGGAAGGGAACTTCAGTAGGCTTTTGTAGTTGGTCTGCACCAACATAAAGAATAATTCTTAAATTACCTGCAGAACAAAGCCAAGGACATTACCAATATTTCATTATATAGGACTCCTAATAGCTACAGTGATAATTAAATAATATTCTTTACTAGAGAGTTTCAGCAAGACTGTGCACTGATCACTGTTCAGTTAAAACAAGGACCTTCTGAAACTTAAATAAGCCTGCATTTTTTAATCCAGCCTCAACATTTTTAGTGAGTTATTCCATCACAGTAACAGAGCATTACTTATGCTGAAAGACAGTTGTTTGATACTGTATGTTAATTACTGGCTTTAAATATAAATAGAATTTGATAAATACAGCTTGTGAATGTCTTTATGCATAATCTAATGCTGTCAAAGAATCAGGATTTTTCCCTTCTCCCTCTACTAGTTAAAAGAAATGAGGATACTGTGTCTAAACATGCTGAAGCTCTACACTACTGTGTATGTAAAGCATTAGCATAATTCTTTCACTTCTTTTAAGTTTGAAATTTATGAAATATGGGTCTTTATTAACCTTGTTGGTGAAAGGAGACTGCTTTTATGATTCTTAAAATGTAAGTAATAATAATCCCCACTCCGAGTGGGTAATGACAGTGTTCCCATCCCCTTGTTTCTATGTTTGTGAATCTAATGATGAAACAAGGCAAAATCTTCAGGAGTCCTAAACTACTGGATAATCCACTACACTCTCAACAGGAAATCAGGCTGGAGACAACTCTGTCCTTCACCAAAGCCTATTGAAGCCAGTAGGAGACTTTCTACTTGTTTCAGTGGGTTTTGGATTAGATCCAAGTAGCTTTTGAAACCAATATATACTGTATGTTTTCTGAGAAATCAAAACAATATCCAAACAATCTCTTTACTTTGCTGTTTTACATTCACAGATGCATTAAAAGCCTACATCTCATTGACATGTAGTCACCTAAATACTTCACGATTCCGGGTCATACATACCAAGGACTTTATCTTGCTTGTCTCTCCTTGGTAAAACAGTACAACAGAACAGATAAAACCGTTGTTATCAACATGCATTGGGATGGCGAGATTCATTCTACACACGTTTTTTTTCCGTAATGCAAAAATACTTGGCTTCAGGGCCTGAATGCTCACATTACCTAATTTGATGCTATTACAGTTTGACACTAATAGGCTGCTCTTACAAAGAGCATGTGAAGCACAACTTGAAAAAAAAAAAGAACACTTTGTTAAGAATTGCAGTGTATTAATGAATGGTTTGGGTGAAATTTAGGTTCCACACTTTCCCCTTGACTTCAAGAAAGCCATTGTTCCACCTGCCTTTTTCTTGTAGTTCTCCATCAAGTGTATTAAAGGCAAGAAATTAGCAAACTGAATAAGGTACTCTTCCCATTAATTGCATTTTGTAAAAAGATCTGAAATCACAGAAACACTAGAAAACTTTAAAGGCAAAGCCCATATTTCTCATTTTATGATTCAGGTTTGTTGGGCTTTGATGGTAGAGGAGAAACTGTCTGTTCTTTTGTTGCTTGTTTTATTCTTTCCCCTGAAGAAAAATAAGGAAAATCTGGAAATCTGAGATCTGCTGAGGGAGGAAAAATTATTTTTTGTGAAATACTTTGAAGAAGTACTGAAAGAATCCTCAATGTTGAAAATTATAGTAGTGCTACACTTCAGTTCTTCCAGATGCATTCTAAAATTGATTAGGATTTCAAATTATGTGATTTTATTTCAAATTTATACAAGTATACAGGTCCAATGCCTATATTCTATGTACATCTATATCCCCTGAAGCTACTTTTCAATGGATAAGTAGGAATGCCACATTCATTTTCCAATTTTTTACCTCTACAAAACATACTTTTCTTCTGCATTAAAGTGTTATATTTTTAACATGGGGTAGGGATCAGAAGCTGTATGTAAATAACTTTCTGCTACAAAGTCAATAATATTCATGTTTTGTATTTCCACTGTTTTTTTTCTTACTTTACTAATGTCTACAGGCCATCAGAAAATGTAAATACCTTAATATTTAGAGTAGCTCTGTCTCAAATATTGCACATATTTGTCATTAAAATAAAGAACATACAGTGTTTTATTACATAAACCTGCCCAGCAGTACTTTCTGTTTCATAAATAAATTATGCATAATACATTTTTCAGTCTTAAAAAAGTAATTAAATCTTACTTTCAAAGAGAAAAATAACTAGTGTAGTATATATAATTCAGTTTCCTTCCTCTTTCTGTTGCATTTTAGTTTGTGCTTTTTTCCCAGTTTTTCAAACTTTCCATAAACTTTATGTCTCTTCAGATAAATACTTTACTGCATCTATTTGGGGATATCACACCTCCATGTAATGTATTACAATTTTTTTAAATCCAGTTCTTCCTCTGTTTTATTTGAATAATCTGCTTCTGGTTTGTGCTATTATCTTTCTGTGATGCTGAGAACTCCGTGTTGACTTCAGGATCAACTTTTCCATCTTTTCACCCTTACTTTTCTCAATAGTTCACTCTTGGCAAAGCAGCTATTATGGAATTTATTTTTTCACTGCTCCATATTGTTTCTTTCCTCTCCACTTTGTCTTGGCTAGCATGAAATATCTCTTCACTTAATTCACTCGCTTTCACCTTTTTTGCCTTATTATGCCTCTCTTATTGATGTCTTTTATTTTTCCATCAAAGTAACAAGTCTCTAAACTTATGAGTAAGCTTCCAGCCTTCTCCAACCACGAGTAACATAAATAAGAAGAATCCAAATTTTGTGAATGGTTTTACCCAATACTTTTACTTACCAGGGGACTTTGTGTTAGCCCATTGAAAATGCTGAGACTAATGCGAGAAGGACATGGAGCTGTTGGAGCAAGTCCAGAGCAGGGGCACGAGGATGATCAGAGGGCTGGAGCACCTCTCCTATGAAGACAGGCTGGGAGAGTTGGGGTTGTTCAGCTTGGACAAGAGAAGACTCTGGGGAGATCTTGTAGCAGCCTTGTAGCAGCAGTGAAAGGGGCTACAGGAAAGCTGGAGAGGGACTTTTTCCAAGGGCATGGAATGGTAGGATGAGTGGTAAAGGTTTTAAACTGAAAGAGGGTAGACTTAGATTAGATATTACGAAGAAATTGTTTTCTGTGTGAGTGGTGAGACACTGGAACAGGTTTTGCAGAGAAGTTGTGGATGCCCTCTCCCTTGAAGTGTTCAAGGCCAGGTTTGGTGGGGCTTTGATCAGCCTTGTCTAGTGGAAGGTGTCCCTGCCTATGGCAGGACGGTTGGAACTGGATGATCTTTAAGGTCCCTTCCAACCCAAACAATTCTATGATTCTATGATTAAAGCACTGTTCAGTGGGAAATTACATGAGAGAACTGAGACAGTTGGAGAATTCATCCACATTAAATCTTACTGAAAAGAAAAATAATTCACCTGAGAACAATGATTGGCATTTTCCCTTCCTCACTAACCCATGTACAATAAAAAATTTGCATTCTTCACTCAACTGGAGACTAGTTCTTACTGTAACTGTGCTTCATCACTGTCACTTGTGTAGTGGGTGTGTACTGGATGAACTTTAGCTCCACGACAGCAATGTGAGAAATAGTTAAGGCAGATCTTGTTTTTAAGGCTAAATAAACATTACTTAAATCAATATGGGCCTGGATTTATTTTTGGCTCTATGTTTGTTTTGGAAGAAGGGAAAAGAAAAGGAGAGGAATATTTCTGAGTGAGAAGTCATATCTGATCACCTTGCTCATTTAAACCAATATTGGGAGGTCAGTTTTTTGTACTGATTTGTTCCTGACACCTTACACGGTCAGGTATGGCACTGGTGTGGTGCAATGAGATATGGGGGAAGGTGGGTGGCACAGGCTTTACATCAGCTGGGAGATGCATGTAGAAAGCATGTCTTGTACAGCAGAAGAGCAGACTGTGCTTCATAGTCTGACCTTTTGGGCATTACTCAAAGTCTGCAACAATCCCTTGAAATATTCCCATAGCTTTCTGTGAGCTGTGGGCAGGATCAGATCTCAGCTAGCAAGGAGGTGCTCAGAGCAGTGGACTGGTCTTGCTCTCTGTAGCTCTCAGTCCTGTATCTGTGTTTGTGAGTACAGTAAAGAAAAGGAAGAGAAAGACCAACAGAGTCACAGAAGGCTGCTTGAGAAGTCAGTGTGTGGCTATAGTTTCATGTAAGCATTTGATTTTTAAGGGCTTGCACTACAGAAGCTGGGGAAAGGGACTGGGAATCGAGAGAGGATATTGATTTGTTTGACAAGCATTTCCAGTGTGACCATCTTTATAATTCAACCTGATGTCTCAATCTGAACACATTTTATTGTTGGTGTTTGGGAGTAAGCTGTCACCCAAAGTGCCAGCTAGGAATTTCCTAATTAACATGCTAATGAAGCTTCACCTCAAGGTGTTGTTTAGACTCTTTAGTAATACAAAGAAGTAGCTAACAGACATGTGTTGCAAGACTTGAAGAAATGAATGTATCCAGAGAATACTGTCTGCTTGTATCAAAACCATCAAGGACATGAAAATAACAAATTAATTCAAATGGGTTTTAGCGAGTCAAGAGGCCACCTTAAGTGTCTACTCTTAATGAGGTAGTATTGGATTGTTCTTTGAGGAGAGAGCAGTAAGGTGCTGCCCTGGGAAAGTGCTGTAGATAGGGGAAGAGGGTGATAGATACGGGAGTTTTGGAGTCTTCATTTTGTGGCAAAGGAAAGCAGCCTTGAATAGCAGGACTCTGCAAGATCCTGATTTGCACTGCCTTCAGAGAGAGCAGGCTCCCGGGGTGCTTCACTTGTTCAACTCTTTGCTGGTACACGAAAGCCACATCGTTCAAGGTCAGTCTCCCTGTAGCACAATGCCACCAGCTATCAGGTCCCTCCAGGCAAGGCTGCGCACTAGGACCTTTCATACTGGGTGTAAGTTCTGTGTTTAAACATAGCACTGGCAAGTTAGTGTGGAGGAAAGGATTTCCTCTGAAGGAGGCCATGATACCTGTAGCTTAGCTACACTTTTGCAAAATTCAGGATCCTCTACTGTGTCACAAGATATTACCTAAACAACAGGGTTCTGAAGTGAGCCAGCTCAACCTGGCTGGCTGCAAGTACACAGATGGGAACAAGCAGAGAATCAGAAAGCACTGGCACATCTCCATGGAGGTACAAAATATTTGTAGTGTCTTCCACATGCTAACATAAGGAGCACCTTAGAAACATGAGCGATAAATGACAGCAGCACAAATTGTTTCCAATACAGGGAAAAGCTTTCATAGGCAACAGTTCTACACCTGTATCTATTAGCAATAGAGTAGTGGGAAGCTTGAAAATAAGGCAGGGTGGGATAATAAGGTTAACAATCTCACCATGCACCTAAGTACATTAATCTGTGTAGAATTGATATTGCTAATTTACATGGTAAGAAATCCTTCAGTCAGCCACTGTGAACTCAAGGGGAGTATAGTTTTCTGTTTTGCTACCTAGCAAAGAATCGAGGATTGATCTTGAGTTTAGCCTACGTTTGAGTTTTGAAAACAAAAATCTGAAGGCCATAGGGAGTCTCTTAGTGAAGGCAGCCATCTGCCATTTAAGATTCAAGGCTAAGCTTACTATCTATTGTGTATATTGCAATGAAGTAATCTGACAACATTTTAAAATATTGATGTCTTCCTTATGGTAATAGACTACATTGCAAGGGTTTGTTATGTGTCAGATTTGGAAGGAAAATTTTTAAAAAATATGAAAAAGTATCTTAAAATCAAATTGTTTGACCTATAATATTTAAGAAATGTAACTTGACAGTCAACCATCATCAATCCAGAGATTTTGAAGCACTTTACCAGTAAGATGTGTGGACATTAACAGCAGTGCATGTGTTCTCATTGTTGTGGTTGAGTCCAGTTTAAAGAGACTATCACAATCTAATAGGTAAAATCCTGTGTATTATAACTGGTTTGCATGATTTTCTTTGCCTTGCAGAGTCTCTTTCCCATATCAACAGGAGATGACAGGCTGTAGCAATCAGTGTGCACAAGGGGACCATGCACAGCCTTGAAAGCATAATTGCTTTGTTCTTGCCCTATACTTAACTGTTCTTCAGTGTAGCAGCAGGGTTTTATATTGTGCTGGTTTGCCTAAGAAGAAGGAAAGTTACAGACTCAATGTCTGTGTAACCGTGTGGTTGTTAAAGTTTTTTTGCAAATTGTAACTATGTGTTTGGAAAGAAATAGTAGGGGTGTGAACACATCTGTGTTTAAGTAACAGTGGGTCACCAAGGTCATGGGCATTTTGCCTTATCAGATCATTTTTGAGGGAAATAATAATGTCTGTAAATTATATGTGTGTAGAAGGGTGGAAGAGGAGGTAAGCAATTATGGAAGAAATTATATTTGTATCCTGTAGCCTGTCTTTGCTTCTGTAAATAGACGCATGATGATAGATAATCAGCATGTGTTCACCTTGTTATGTCAAATTATGCAAGTGGAATGAGATTACACTTAAAAGCTGCAAAATTGAGGCCATACCTTTGGGTGAGGGGACTTCATAAATCTGTATAATCTCAATTCAGGGGACGAGAATATGGATGGACTTATGGGTTTACAATTTCCTTTGCTTGCCTTGTTGTGCAGAGCAAGATGTAATCTTGATACTTTTCCCTGTGAGCTTACTGACCATAAGAGTCTAGGAGTGACACAAGGCTGGGCAAGACAGCCCATGAGAGTGTTATGCTAGGAAGTAAAAATTATAATTGCAGGTTAGAATTGACAGGGAAGCAGCAGACTTCACTGAAGACGTTGGGCATGCTAATAACATGTCTTGTGTGTCTGTTTACAAGAAAGCCTGAGTTGTACCTGTCTTTCCTCAGTATCCTGGAATACTATGGAATGGTAAGTAAGGTCTTGCTGGATGGCCAGAAAGGCAAATTGTTTCTTGGCTAAATCTACTGTGGGAAAAACAAAGAAAGCTTAAACAAAATACTCTTTAATGTTCAACCTGAAATGCAGTAAAGGAGGAGGTCTACTGAATCAGGTGGTAAGGCTTTCTTCCATGACAATTTTTTACTAAGTCGCATGTCAAAAGATTTCTTCCTAGTTACTTTTTATTACTGGCTTTCAGAATTATCTGGATATTTAGAATTTTTGTTCTTGCTGTTCATGTAGAAAGAAATATGGCTCCATAACATCGGGACTATTGCAGGAAGCTTCCTACTAAACAGGGAAAGAAAAGTATGGACTATATGTAAGAAGTGTTTTATTTAAACTCTAGTGCATCTAGCAGAACTCTTCTTCCCTAAATTACAGGCAAACAGCCTTTTACAGCACCACTGAGTGAAGTTATTGATGTCTATTAAAGTCATTACCTTTTTCTTTTTATCTTAGGTAGCATTGTGAACTATATGTTAGTTGGTTTCCTTATTTATTGAATTTTCACCTTGTTAAAAAAGGTAATGTCAGCATGCTGGATAAATTTATATGTATTTTTATGCTCCAGGTGACTGGGACTGCTAATATTTCTCTGGTAAATCTTCAAAACCCTTACTGAGGAGAATGTATTACTACTCTTCCATCTGCTATTGTTAGGCTTACCTTGTTGACTGAAAGTGCTGAGACCTTTGTTATTTTGTATATCTCTATTGTAACATCACTTGTATTGATAGAGGATTGGCAGATCGCTAGCAGTGTTCTTATATTATCTACTTGCAAAAGATTGCTGGACTGCTTTGTTCTTAAATACTTGATTACAGTATCATGTCAACTGCAAAAGACTGCATAAAATGTTGGGTACATGAATGAAAACACCAGACACAAGATTATCTGCAATTGTTTGAAGTACATCAGTGTGGTATTGTGTGAGCTGTGAAATTTTAATATCTGATGCTGCCAGTTCATCTTTATGTCCTGGTCATGAATCATGGGACATTATACCTTCTACATTTTTAGTGGAAGATTCAGAATCATATGGAAGGTATGGTGGGGGGGAGGGAGGGGGCAAGGCAAATATTTCTGTATTTTACAATTTTGGTTGACATCAAGATTTTTAAAAATTCATTGTAGTTTACCTATTTGGATCATTCATTGTATTGGATCTTTTTGAATTTGCAGTTCTAGCAGGTGCTGAGGCAGTTAATACGATTAATTACTGAACTGCCAAGAGTGGTCTTGGAATGAGCTACAACAGTTGATAACTTTGTCCTGTTTTAACTAATTTCAGGAAAGTAGTCTGCTAGCCTCTGCAGTTGTTTTCAAAGTCAAAAAACCAGCAGGGTCTAATTTCAGTTAAATCTTAAAATGTCAAAAAAAACCCCAAATAACTCTTGATATGAGCATTTGCAGTCTTTAACATTTGCCACAAAATCAAAGTTAAATTTAGCTAAACTATGTGGCCTGAAAACATAATTTGCAATTTAACCACTTAGTGACTGACTTCCTTTGGGAAATCTCTTGTGTTTTAGAGTGACTGTCCAGACACTTGTGTTGCACAGTGCCCCTCCTTCCCCCCACAGGGCCATCGGCTTACAGAGCTCCTTTTGTTGTTGTTTTCTGTTCATCTTGAAAGTACTCTGTTGAAGCTGCTACATTGTTAATGAAAACACGCTGTGTAGTGCCCAAGATACTCTCCTTTGAAAAAGGAAATTAAATTTTAAAAGCTTAATTAAGATAATGCTGAAGATCCAGTTTACATACAAACAAATGGTGTCAGAGTTAAGGGAGTGAATGCTGCTATGCCAAAGAGATTCTGAGACAGATACCTTTAAGCTGATCTTGTGCTGTTTTATTTGTAAGCAATCGTGTAGCTTTCTTATTTATTGCTCATCACTAGTGCAGTAGAAGATAATTTAATTTGTGGTATCACTGGCAGAGAGGCTTCCTCATTACCATCAAGTTAATTTGTGCTATTAAATGTGTCTGTTACCTTCCCACTCATATTATGAGCCATTGTGAGATGTTTCCTATTTGCAGAGCAGCACGTTCCATGAGCACTTGCTAATTAGAGAACTGCAGTGCAGCCTGTGATTAAAGCATTTAAATTTCAGAGTGTTCTCAGGATCTGGTATAAGTTAAGAAAATGCAGAGTGAGCTTTATTTACTGGAATTTTGATCAGTATCCACAGTTCCACTGAGGACTTCTGTTGGGATTTGGTCTGGTATGTACATACTGATATGATATTAGTAATGTGCTTACAAAGTGAATGATGCCTAGTGTCATATCAGTAGACATTTCATTTTACATGCTTAAAAAGTAATTCAGACCTTGCTCCAGGCTTTCATCTTTAACTTCCGTACATATGAGTGTCTTAGTCCGAGAAGTCAATTAAGCTTCATGACAGTGCCACTGCTTCTTCACCTGTTGATTACAGAATTAAGGTTGTCTGACAGCTACCTGGTAAATCTCCTGTATTCTGAAAGACCGAAGAGCCTAAACTTCTTTTACTCTTTAAAATAACATGGGAATTATATAGATTAATTCTTCTTGAGATCATATTCAAATACAAACATTTTTTATAATCCTTAAAGTATTTTGGCTTGTAATAAAAATATTGCTTACACTGTTCTTACAGGACATCTGAGTGCTTATAAATAGTGTTAAAAGGTGGGACAGAAGAAATTTTGGATTATTTGATACCACTTTCCAAGATCCAAAAATAAAAGAAGAATTCACACACTTATATTGAAGGATGTAGAGTTTGTATGGGTGGATGTTCAAGATATGTAAACTGAGAGACTAGAATGGGATACGTAATTTTCACCCCTTTTCTGTCCAGAAGAAAAACTTCAGTGGGATGAAGATTGTCAAGTGTGATTTTATAGAACAGAAACAAACACAAGTGGATTGGATAGAAGGAGGACAGCAAGGAGAGCAGGGGGTGATGGGCACCTTCTGCCTTTCATCCCTGCACTCTATACTGAAATTAAGCACAGAAATGTCTAGGGCTCCATTCTCTGCTTGCCAAGGCTGGTGGTCTTTGTGTTCAATTCTCTTACCATCTGATCTCTAGTACAACACACTCTTTAAGAGGAATTAGTCATAAAACAGCTCCCTGAAATAGAAATAGTAGTGGGTGGAGATAGTGGAGCCTAACACAGCAAGCAAGGAAAATCTTACGTTAAAAATATGAAAGGTGCAAGCCATTTTATGTGACACTTTTCAGGTCTATCAAAAGACCTGTCTCTGTGGAAGCAGATGCAGAAGGGGAAAGCTGAATGGGAAAGCCTTCTTAAGACTCCCAAGCATATTATTATGAATCTCACCTGTGCTTGTGTCAGTTAGACAGTGAGGTTTCTTCAGGGAGTATGTCAGAGTGACATTCAGTGACAACACCTGGAAATACACCACAGTATTACTGGTAGGCAATTCTCACAGGCTGCCTCTTTCCCTGCCTGCTTTCAGCCAAGAGGTACAGGAATCCTCTCTGACAGTGGTCACAAATAGGACTTTAAATCTTCTTCTATTTAAAAATGGTCCATGTCAGTGTGTCTTAGCTAGATAAACAGTATCAAACAATTAACATGAAGGAATGCTGCAGTCTTTTGTTGTAGAATATCAATGCAGACTCTTAGGTTTCTACTCAGAGAGGCCCCATGTTCATGAAGCACAGCTCTGCTCCATTGCTTCTGTAGGGCAAACCAAGGTTCCAGACCCTATTAAGCTTTAAGTCTCTAGTGAAATGAGACTTCCCCCTAAAAGGAAACATTCTGCTTTGCTTGCTTTTTTATTCAGGCATTTCCCTGTCTCTCAATCACTCTTCTGGGATCAAAACAACCTCTCTGTTGTAAATGCTTGGCTCTAATGTATTATAGCAGATGTGCTTCCTGATTAAAATATTTCAAAATTTGGCCATTTAAGAGCACACAGAACAACATGAAAAAATCCAACTTCAGTGCTCAAGGGGAAAAAAAAAGTTAGATATGAGTCACAGTTCATGACTGTGTGAGGCTGTATATTGATAGCACTGAGCAGATATATGAAGAAAGCAATTTGCATGTACCAGCAATGAATCAAGCAGGAAGCTTTATTTACATGTGCACGTGCATGCACACACACACACAATTTCCTACAGGTTCTTTAGAGCATCTTAGCTTCCAGATGTTGTTAATTTTCAACTAAGCCTATAATTCAAGGGTGCCTAAGATCAGAACTCTGTTTTGGAATCTCTGAGCCTCTTCTTCCATTCCTCCCTCCCCTTGAATCTTTCCAGTAGCTGTTTTACAGATGTGCACCCCATTCCTGGACAGCTGAGTGTGGTGGGTCCCACACAGACGGTTTCAGAAACCACTCTTGCTCTTATCTTGCTGTAGCATTAGGCTGGAGATATTTTCAGTGGTAGTTGCCTTCCTTCCTGTACTTGAGCATGGGATTTAACCCTGAAGAAATCACATTTTTGTTTGCCTAAGCTTTGTTAGTGATGGGTCTTGGTGGCTCTCCATATACCCTCTGTAGGAAAATACTTTATGGTAAACTAATCATTTTTTTTTATAGTCACAAAACAGCATACTGCCTTGAACTTATTCTTATGAAATACTATTTCTATTTTGCTTTGTTTGCAAGTTTGGGAGGCTATGGAAGAATTTCTCATGCAAGTTAGACTGACAAGAGGCTCTGTGGACTCTTTCACTTTAGGTTAATTAATTGGGGACTATGGGTAGGGTTAAAGCATAGTATGCCTGGCTGTGATATAATTCTAGCTTTTGGCTGGTATGCAGTCAAACTGAGGGGCAGAAAACAACCACATTTTACAAGTGAGTGTAAGTCCTTTGTCCTGTTTAGTATCCTGGAAGAGAAGGAAACCTGAGGTTCTTACACACACAGCCTTCAGGACACACATATGACCCTTTCCAAGAAAGGAAAGGATTCAGTGGTATAGGGCTGAGGGTGGCCAACCTATACAGTTTGTTCATTGTTAGTTGTTAAACATCATGCAAAATAAAGGAAGCAGACTTTTAGCCATCTCACTGAAAACATAGTTGTGCTTTTCATTTTGAAGTGTAACCATTTGTCTAATTCTCTTCTATCCACTGTTCTCCGGTTTATACATTACTCAATTATTTGTAGGCATTCCAATTTATTTTTTAAAGTCAGTAATTCTCAGTCATTCACAAATGCTCAATTTTACTATTAATTTAAAGAAGGCATGTGGCAACTTTCCTGTCCTCTCCTCAAATGACTTATAACTAAAAGCAATGTGAGCCACATATTTGAGTGTACCATTCCTCATTTGCAATTTGAGCATACCATATTAAATCTTTGCAAAGATTTGTGCTAGAAAAGCTTTTTCACTGGAGTATTTGGGAAATGCAAACAAAAAAGGAATATGAACAAAGCAAATGGCTATTCACATAACATTTTAATGCGTTCTGCAGGCTGTCTGCAGAGATTCAGTTTTTCTCTTTCATCAATCTTATATATGTAATAAGTAACTAAAGTAATGCCACACCACATCAGATTTTTTGTACCTAGCTGCTCTTGTAGGTCTTGTGGGTGAATTTTTCCACTTTTACTAGTTTTAACAAAGTATTCTCTTAAAGGGGGGAAATCCCAGGTGACCAGGAGCAGAAGAGATTGTGCTTTATTATCTTTTCTCCTGGAGTTCCTGGTACAAGTACTGCCAAAGGAGATGGCAGCTGATACAATTAAGAATTCCCTAATGAAATTCCAGCTTGTCCTGGAATTGTAGGCAAGGATACTGGACTTTTCATTCAGTTTTCTGACAGTCTGGTTCTATTATGTATGTTGTAATAGTGTGGAAACTTCATTTGTTTCTTAGTGTAGTTCCAAACATATTCAAAATTTCATCCTCCAAATGATATAGTACTATTTGGAAATCTGGGTACATTTTGGGAAGAATACTGAAAGGAAGTAAGTGAAAATACCCAGTATTCTTGCAAGCAGAAAACACATACTTTCTAAACACTTTATGCAGAGATTGATAAGCCAATGGTAGAATGTTAAACCACAAGATCTGATGCCAAGAGTTTCACTGATAGATTATAAAGCACAAACAAAATAATGTCTGTGCCATTTTATGACCATCACAGTCCTGTGGAGTACATAATCCAAGCTCTGCTGGGAGTGTGCAAAGGAGATTCATAAAGAAATTTTTACTTTACAACAGTCAATTTTTAGGACCCTACTGGAGTTAATGGCAGAGTCAGTGCCTGTAGATCTCTGTGCAAGGAGAGTTGAGGGCTATGAGCAGAAGTACATAAGGCACCATGGAAAACCTGCCTAGCCAGGAAAGAAGATGAAGAAAGGGCAGGATCATTCAACTTTAGCAATACGTTGTGAATTCCCTTTCCTGAAGCCAAGCCATTTCTGCCAAGACAAAAAAGTTAGCAAGCAGAAGAACCTGGTAAGACTTTAGGAGACCCTGTTTTGTGTAAGAGCTTCATTCTGGGTAGTCCTAAACTGGACCAGCTCTAACCTGGACCCGGAATGTTCAGAGAAAAGACAGTACAAATGCTAGGCTGTTGAACCCAAATCACAGAGGTTTAAAACAAGTAGGGATTTAGCTGCAGGATTTTCTAATTGCAATGTGGTCTGTGCCAGCTAGCAGTGATGCACGAATCCAAATTCTCTTACAGGGGTTCTTAACAGAAGCTCTGCTGCAAAGTAGGGAATGAAAGAACAACTTCAGGAGCTATATTATTCTCGTGTTGCTCCTCATGTAATGTTAGAGTAAAATTACACTTTCCCTGTTTCTTGTATGAAAATTAAGAAAAGCTATTTTGCTACACTCAGCTATTGCCTGGAAAACTGAGCTAGCTACAGGATTGCAGTGTTATTTATGTCTAAGTGGACCGTCAGTGTTGAGGAATTTTGAAGACCCTAGTGCTATGAATTAAAATGACAGCTGATGACCTACAAGTGAAAAGCATGTGGCATTATCCCCCAAGTTATAAGCTACGTTTATGCATTGGTTTATTATTTATGATGAATCTGTCATGCACATTTGAGAAATTACACTTCAAGATCTATAATAACCTTACAGAGTATTTTGTAACCTGTGGCTGATAAATTGATGACCTTGAGTTCTTTACTGGCTCAGCTTTGCTTGCACATCCCATCCTCTTACTCACCAATTCTTCCTTGGAAATAATACCTCTTTTGAAAGACAGTGTACTTTCTGATTCATCTAATCATAGTAGGGCTTTTTTTCCCCCCCTCATTTGCCTTGTTTAGGCATTCCTTGTCAAACACCAAATCCAAGCCTAAGTGACTGCTGGCCTGGGAGCTGTTTCTTTTCTGAACTCTGCCAAACTCTGGCATATAGCCCAGAAGGAGCTTAAAGCAAACTTATCTCATTTCCACTGAGGTCTAATAGGTGTGGGAATTCCCCCGAGGTAGTACAGAAGTAATTTTCTCATCAGCTGACAGTGGTCCCAATCCACATGGCACAGATAGTTTAAGCATCTCAAAAGTGTAGCCTTAATTTAACGGCAGCTCAGACCAGGTCCATGACCTTGAACAAGAACATGCAGTTTCTCCCTGGTTTGTGGAACTCTGCTGTATTTTATTGACCTCCTGTTTAATTTATATTGTCTAATGAAAGTGGTCACATTCATAGGAGATGCATGTGAGTTATTCTGTGAATTCTTGCAATAGTGTTATTGTTGGAGGCCAGTTTTATGTGTGTAGAACAACTCTATCATCGCATGGAGTTTGGCTGATAGGAGGACATCCTACAGTAACTTGTGCCATCACCTAACAGAAAAAAATAATCATTTTTCTATTTTTGTCTTACCTTCAGCTTTGCCTGTCAAATGACAAATCCATCCATTAGAGACTGCTGAGTGAAGAGCTTTTACAGAAAATGATGTGTGTCATGTATCTGTAGGTGACATCTCTGGGATAATTTGTAGAATCACGTGAGAAATGTGCACTGTACTTTGCCTCTGGCCAGGGTTAATTGCAATATTCAGTTTAGTAACTGAACAGAGGAACAGGGTGTGGTGGGTTGACTTTGGCTGGATGCCAGGTGCCCACCAAGCCACTCTTCTCCTCAGCAGGAAGGGGGGAGCGGAAATAAGATGGAAAACAACTTGTGGGTCAAGATAAAAGCAGTTTTATAAAGCAAAGGCCAGATGAGGAAGCAAAGAAAACAAGATTTATTCTCTACTTTCCATCAACAGGTGATTTGGCCACTTCCTGGGAAGGAGGGCTTCAGTAGGTGTAATGGTTGCTCTGGAAGACAAACATCATAAACAATGAATGGCCCCTTTCCATCTCCTTTCTCCCAGCTTTTGTAGCTGAGCAGATGTCACATGGTATGAAAGATCCCTTTGGTCAGTTTGGGTTAGCTATTTTGTAAGTGAAGCATAGGAAGCAAAAGAATTTGAACAGGGATTTTAAGCATTGCTCACAAAACAGTGAAATCATGAACATGAATTGATAATTTGGGATTGGGAATAAAATGCTGAGCTTCAGTGAAGATGACAACAAAAGAGTAATGGGTGAGAGCTAAGCAAAATTCACTTATGGGGAACTGGAAGAGTACCACATTCTTACTGAAAGAATTCTAGTGTAAAATCAGATAAGACTGGATGTGTGGAGGGAATATCCAGTTGGATCAAGTCCTCTCATATTTTAAGCAAGGGAATGGTTGGGTAAGTAGTACTTACACAGAAAACACTAAGAGAGTGGCACAATGTTTTTATTCAATGTTTTCTCATTCTGTCCTAAATATATTCCTTGTCATATTCTTTTCCTTCTGTTTTTGACTCGTTATACCTAGAGTTTTTTGCTTTACAAGAGAAAGGCAAAAAATAGTAGATCTTTTCAGAAACATTAAAACGTTATTTTCTACAAGAGAAAGTTTATACAGAACACACAGCAATGTGGAAGGTTATAGAAGTTTTTACTGGAATTTAGTTCTCCTTCCCTGAGTAATGCAACAATCCCAGACTTGTAAGAGCCTGTCTGCCTCATAGTACTGCCAAGTAGCTTCCCTCTGTGGGGTCACAAATGTCGACATTCATACATTTATGTTGTGACAAATGCATTTTATTAAATTCAAATGTTTCCTTGGTTCTGCTCTAATTTTTGTATTTCCAGACTCACAGGCAAATATTTTCATGTAGGAGTACCTGGCTGTCTTGGGGGGCTAATGAGGAAAAAAAGAAATCAAACGTTATAAGACAGAGTTTGTTTGTTATGTAATAGGTGTCACTAGAGCTACCTCTGAGAGGAGGAGACCAAGCACTTAGTCTGTTCTTGCCAGGTGGTTGTAGCACCTAGACTTGATTTCTAGCAGCAGGACTCACCTCAGAAAAGCCTGGTTTTGCTGGAAAATTTAAGCATATTTGCTTCAATTCAAGATAAGTGTTCAGGTCAAATAAATCTCAAATGTTTCTGATGTTCAAGATGTTAGCTTTTTGGGTGGCAAATTCAGATTTTTTTTTTAAAAAGAGAAATATTTTAAGAAATCACATTTACTTTTGCTTACCTCATTCCAACCAAAGAATTGTACAATGAAATAATTAAAACAAATTTGTTATTTTCAGTTTTTACGTCCTGCTCATTTCTGAGTGGAATATTGTTTTTCTGAACTGTCACATGCTATATAGTTGAAAGGTAGTCACACTCATTTCTTATTGTTTACATTTCATTGATTTTTTTTAAAGCCAAATTTGAAAACAATTATTTGCTGAACTTTCCTAAAAATAAATTTGAAGTACCTAAATTTCCAGTTCTTGGAACTCATGAGATAAATCTGACTACAGATAACAGGGTCAATGGTAGGCCTGTGTGTTGATGACTAACAGCTCTCGATAAGCAGTCCATATTTAATCTGTTCCCTAAAATTGTGGTAGTTCACAGCCAAGCCTGGTAGTTCCTGGGATGTGCAATCCCAGTCATGAGGGCTGGGGAGCCATGAGAGAGCCAGTCTGAGTAATTAGCGTTGAGCTACAGTTAAATCTGGACAGACAGCACTTTGCACAGTGTTGTTCCTCTCTTGACAAGTGAATCTTTACACTGCTGTTGTACAAATAATGATATTGAGAGGTTTTATTTATTGCCAGAGCAGGAAACTGGTTTGTTGTCTCAAATTTGGATCAGGGACATAAAAATCAGATTTGAGTCCCACATTTGCCTTGATGTAGCTGAACTCAAACATGAGTGAGAGAGGGGATAGGGACACAAACTGAACAGGGTAGGACATTTAAAGGGACATTTCTAATACTGACTGCTGTGGTTTGGATTGATTAAGGGCTGGTACAAGGGAGCCAGCCCACAACTTTCCTTGGAGTGATTATATGACAGAAATATTCACTTAGATGTTTTAAGGCAATTTATTTATAAAATATTTGCATGTTAAAGGCCATTGTTCTCCTTTAAACTAAGTTTACAATAAGCTTTTAAGTAAGTTTCAGGAATGATGTATTGAGTGAGCTAAGCTTCCCTAAGTTCCAGTATTCTGCTTCATGAATAAAACTGTCAGGGCAAACCAACCAATAACTCTCTGTCTTGACATTATGTTCAGTATAACAAATAAATCTTTAGAACCTGAACAGATCTGGCAACTTCATTAACAGTTATGCATACAGCAGAGAATGAAAGAAAATCAATTCATGGAGTCTGATATTTTAGTGTTTACAGCAGAGAAGGGTTAGTGCATTGCTAATGAACCTCCTGCGTTTTAGCTCAACTTTCCTCTTACAGAGGGGAACAAAAGTTGTAAGAAGATAATACTTCCATCCAAGAAAGGACCAGAGTATGAAGCAAGGAGAAGTGTGTAAATTATATGGAAATAGAAGCCAAAACTGCATCTGGGCTCTCAGCCATGAATCCTAATTCCCTCTTACAAAAAATATCTATTTCCTATCAAATTTCTAGAGTGCAGATATGACATTTAGGAATTCACTGCTTCAGAAGACAATAATTAGGACATCAGTTTATTTTCAGACTAAAATCTGGTAAGAAATAGTGAATATGTTGTATCTCCCTTGGTTCTCACTGCAGTCAGTAGCTCATAAATACTTATGTTTAGTGATAGCTCAATCCTTCTTCCAATGAAGGTAATGAGAAAACCTCCTTGACTTCAAAGTGGTAAGGATTATCTCTTCCATAAGAGAGTAACAACTGAAAATCTTGAGCATACAATGCCATGCTGAAAAAGTTGAGTTGTTCCACCCCCCTCGCCCCACAGGAACAGTGAGTTTTTGTCTATCTTACTGAGGAGACTTTAGCCAGCTTTGATGTACAGAGAAAATGCAATGCCGTATTTTCCCATGAAGAGTTACTCACTGCTGTTCAGACACTCCTGCTCTCTCCCTGTCTTTACTGCTGCAATCCTTTCAGTTTAACACATTCTTCCCTGTACACCTGGCACTTATGAAATTATTCTTTTGTCCCCACCTATGAACTGTGCGAAGATTTCTTCAGTTTGTTGCCACATAAATCAGAACAAGATGTGTGTATGCCAGGGAATGACAAATACCAATCTATTGTTGCTTGCTTTTTATATGGCTGGCTACTTTAATCTGAGGATGTTGAATCACTTTAGAACTATCAGTTAGTTGAGAACAGGCTTTACTGCACCTCTGATGTTAAAAAGTAGTGAAATAAGAAGTCATTCGAAATTTGTACCCATATTTTTGTTGCTTCTTCTTTTTTTGGGTTGTTGTTTTTGGTTTTGTTTTTTTTTCCATTGGAATTGCAGAGCTCAGTGGTTTAGAGCTATATGTAATCTGATTGCCATAGATAGAGTGACACTTCAAGCCAGGATTGTGTCCATCCTTCCATGCAACCAGTGGTCTGCAGCTTTGCAGTGGGGTTGCCAAACTGGGCCACACTGGTGTATGTCTTTCTATTTACAAAAAGAGGATGTTCCTGTGAACAGTATGTTTGCATGTAACAGCAGTATAATTCCTTTTCTGTATTCTAGAGTGCTCAAAAGAGTTTAATGTTTCTTAAACTTGTATTCAACTCTTCATACTTCCAGGAATGTAGACTTTCCCAAAATTTGTGGTGGGAGAGGGAAAGGGATTAAGATCACTTATTTTGAATCCTGTTATTACCATTTAGATAAACTAGAGAAAACCAGTATTTTCAGCTTGAATAAAAAGTTCTTAGAAATGCCTGTAATACTTTGGTCATGTCTTTACATATTCCAGGCACTTCACTATCACGCAGAAAAATTAGATAGAAATTATGTTAAAAGTTGATGTTCATCTTTAGTATAATCTGCACAGGCACAATTGTCCACTGTCTAGCAAATCAAACAGTACCTTCTTATCTTTAAGGATGTGCTTAAAATCATCGTTCCATGTATTTTCTGTGTTTTGTATAAAGTATTCAGTGCTGCTAAGTACTTGGTGATGCTCTAGGGAATTTCTTCATGAAGGATGTCAAATAGTTGTATGTCATGAACTTGCTGAAAAATCATCATCATCATGTTGTGGTGCCTTCCTTATGGGTAGGTTTATCTCAATGAATGTCTCTATACTGGCATTTTGATACCTTTCTCATTACCATCACTCACTTGTTCAATGCAAAAAAAAAATAATATTCTTTTTCTGCTGAGTGATAGGGTTATCTAAATTGTTCTCCCTGGTTTAGCACTGCAATTCATAATAGTATGAGGAAAATAATTTGTTTCCCGTTTCACCATAAATTAGAGCTTTATATTTGTTTCTAGTGGATTTATTTGAAACAGTCAAAGACTTTTAATGGGAGTTGGGCACTTATTTGTCCTTCAGTGTCTTTAATAATCTTTGCCTTATGTCATTTACCTTTGTAATGCCCTCAGAAGAATATGGATGAGTTTTTCAGCAGCAGTAGGATGATTTTCAGCTTCCATTAATTTTCATTTTTTCCTTCTTAATTGCTTTGATGTTTTAAAAACCATATTTTATGCTCACGATTTTTTTTAGGGCAGTACTGATCAACCACCCCACGGTGCTGGAGATTTCCCCACCTTCCCCAGCTTTTTTCTGCTGTAGCATTTTTTACCTTGAGGTAATTGAGCTCTTTGGAAATTTAATTTACTGATGGAAATAATGACATTCATGAATGCAAGCTTATTATTGCATGAATCCCTTTGCAGCACCTTAAACTAAAATGAGTTTCATAGTTACCACCAGTATAGAAAGACACAAATATTCACCAATAATTCTTCTGTTTTTAAAATGGCACTTAATTTCTTGTTTTGTATTTGATTAGCTGTGAATTGTTAGCTATGTTACATTTGTACCCTAAATTCTTATGATATTTCTGGTCAGTTTCAGAAAAGAAATCATGCATACAGGTTAACAATAAATCATTCTGCATAAAAACTTGTAGGAAAATGGAAAAAAATTATTATGGGGTCAAAGTCAGTATAAAATTCACATCAGTATTAACACAGAAGGTATATTTGAGTGTACTATTTAATAACTTTAACATTTTAAGTCTTCAGTAATTCCATACTATAGCAAAAGGGACAATTTATCAAAATCTATTGCACAATCAATTTATAACAACAAAATAGATGACTATTTGCCTGGCTTCAGTGCCATTGAGTTATCTAGGTGAAATGGTGTAACTATGTAAAATAAACTGCTTCATAGGAGGCATTTTCTCAAAAACATTAGTATTGCTAGCCACTTTCCTCAGTTCTACATAAAGATGTCACTTCAAGAAAGTATATAAACTTTGGTTGGAAGTTATAAATTATTTGGGGACTGATTGAAGATCCTGAGGTCTCTGTAGTTTTATTTTTGAGAGATTTTTCAAAACATCGGCCATGAGGTGAAATTTCCAGAAATGTTTAAGTGATAAAGGACTAAAGTGTATAAAGTGGTGATTCTCCAACTCACAGTTTGGAAGTCTGGAAACATACAACCACCAGCTGCAGGAGGTGGAGAGGATGTCCCAGAGAAAGTTTCCTTGCACTTCTGCTGTGTTCTGTAGCCTCTGAAGCATGTTCCACTGGTCCCTGCCAGAGACCAGAGAGCTGGCTTTCTTCTGCTCTCCTCTAACAAATTTTATGTTCCTCTTAAAATGGAAAAGTAGAAACCTCATAAAATATATAAGTACGTAAATGGCAAAAAGAAATGTAGCAAAAATATTTTATTTTTAACAAGTTACAAACTGCATGTTATCATCCCTACTCTAGGAAGTTAGAACAGCACATGAATGATGCATTTGTACTGTACCGATCTGTTATGACAAAAATTTATTCTTTCTGGCAAAATATGAGGATGTGGATGCAAAACTGCTATGTCAAAACAATTTCTATCAGATTGACTTAGGATCACATGCAATTGAATTAGGATCACATGCAATTGAATGAAATACACATTTGTAGGTAATGTACAGCTGGATTTTCAGACTTATCTGAGAAAATGAATGGAAGTCATGGAACATGGGTATCTAACCAGGGGCCAGGTTTGTAAATCCTTATAAATGCTTAGCTGTATTGTTAGTACTTAGAGTTATATATTACAGGGCAAAAGATGCTCAAACAGACTTAGAATGAGCTCAGGTTAAAACCAGAAATGATACTGCCACAGTAGGTGAGTTGTGAAGAAAAAACAGCTTCAAGTTCTGAGTTGGTACTAGCTCAGCTTGTCTTCATGGTGCTCTGTCATCTAGATGTGCTTAACTTTGGACAAGTAATTCTGATAATAGCAGTGGATTATTAACTTGCTCTTTTTTTGTTGCTAAAATAAATGCATGGAATAATTGTTAGAATGACTTGGAACGGAGAGGAGCATAAAATCAGAATCTGGGTATTTTTGCTGGCAGTTTCTTGTCCTTGGCTTGGAGCTCCAGCACAGTTTCTACGATATCCCTGTTACTGATTAAAGCTCAGTTAAAATTGAAGAAAATGGATAGACAAGTACTCTTTCATGGATCTGAGAATGGATCTCAGTTTATATATGGACAAGAGATTCTTCCTGTTTAAATAGCAAGTGAGCTGGGGTTTTCAAGAACTCTTGTTTTAACTTAAGTTCATATCATTAAATTCAACAAGACTGACTGGAATAGCAAGCTGAGTGAGGCTGAACCTCTTAGAAAAATCCATCTCATTCTTCAGGGTGAGGAAGAGATTGCTTTTTTTTCTTGTATGAGTTCTGTGGATTGTGTGGCTGATGTAGGATCCTATAATTCCTGCTTTTTTCAGGTAAAAATTTCCTAGATTGTAAAAAACTTCTAGAACTAGGTCAGTGCGTTTGGATTTGTTTTTGGTATGCCCAGTTGGATTTTTAAGTGTGCTTAAAAATCTAGTCCATAAAATGTTTCTAGGAAGTGTGCTAGTGATGAACTAAAATAAGGAGGCTTAAAAAAACCCAAAAACCAGAAAAACAGAGCGAGGCCAAAAACATCAGATGGAAAGAAGAAGAGGAAGCGCTTTTTTCATAGCTAACTTTGAATACGTTTTGGATAAAGTTTCGGAGAGGCTACAGACAAAACTGAGATATATTGGCTGTACAGCTGTTGTGATTGCTACAGCCCAGCCCCTGCACTTCCCCTGCCAGCCCCTTTCAGAGAAGATTTTGTACTTGGACGTTTTTAATGCCACTATAATGTAATGCTTTGTCCTCTTTCTTTAGCTACAGTTGCCAATTGTGGCAAGCTGTTTGATGCTTTCAACATGTGAAATAAACAGGCCTTAGAGATAAGGCTGACAGTATCAGATTCTTTTAGACAGTAAATTGTGCCAATTTTGAACTGTACTCTTAAAAGCTGAAATGCTGTATGAGGACTGTGCAGTTGTCGCAGTGCATAAATGACTCCTGTTGATCCTGTAAAACAGCCCTACGGTAAGGAACACAGCTGTTCCTCTGCCTTTTGATCTCTGCACAAACAGCCGTGTTCACCTCTTTTGCTCTGTGTGAGACATTTGGAAAAGATGGAAATTCAAGGTTTGAGAAAGGAGAGAGAGTCTTTTTTCTTATGATGTACATACAAAATGAAATGAAAGATGAGACTGTGGCACAATACAGCAGGTAGCCTGGAGACAGTGACAGCCCATGAAAACATCCTTTATCACTGTAGTCTGTAATTATGGGTGGTGGTGGCATGTTAGAAAATTTTACCAAGAAAAATGCTCTGAATCTAATTTTTACCTTTGGTTTCATTTTACCATCCATTTTAGGATTAACTTAATCATGGTTTAGGCCAACTATTTGTCTGGTCCCACAAATGAAAACATGGCAAACCGTGTCCAAACACCCGTGTGTATAAGACAGATGTAACTGTGCTAAGTTTTCCCAGGAGCCCTACTGAGGGGTCACAGCTATGAGAAAGAGATAGTGCATGTACTCAGTAGTGCAGGAACCAGAGACACACTGACACTTGTTCACTCAAACAGGTCAGGTAGGAATCAGGCATAACTTCACCAATAGTCCATTCCTCTAGACACTGTCTGAGGAATTACAAAACCACCTGCGTTTAACCCTGCCCCCAAATCCTCTGCAATTTAACTTGAAAGACCATTGCTCTGCCTGGGTCATCTCATTCTCATTGAGAATTGCAGAGGTACAGCCATCTCAGAGATGTCAGAAGAACACCAAGGTCCTTCACAAGCAAATCTTTCTTACCAGCAGCTTTACTGAAAGCTGCTTGTTTACTGTCCTTCTGGAGGAGCTTCCAAGGATGATAGTGTTGCTGGAGGCTGGCTGGTTATGGAAGGTGAGCATTTCTGCTCTGCTCACCATAGCTGTTTGGTAGCTTTCCTTTCTAACCAATGACCTGTTCTCCTTCCTTTCCTCTAAGGTTCAACATGTAGCTGTATAAACTCACTCATGAAAAGAAAGTTGAGTAGTTTGTTATTTAAAACAAGAGTGTTTTGTAGTGACAGGCAATTAAAGAGATGGTGCTTTCTGAACATGACATTGCCTAGTAATGTCATTGCACATAATGGAGGCACCAGTCTGTGAGACATGTGATGGCTTGTGATATGTCATGAGGCAATTTAGTTAGGAATTAACTGGTGTCTAATCTCATCAGTAGTGTGTTTCATGTGATTCAGTCAAGGCAGAAGTGTGGATGGAGGGATGCTTTTTTGCAGGCAGATGAGGGAAGGTAACTAATTTGCATTTTTAGAGCTAGAGTGAGCAAATTTGTTGTCTTTCTGTTGAAACTACGTTCAAGTAAGACTTGTAATTGTTGAACTTTTCCTTGAGGGAAAGAAAAATGTAAGAGAAATAAATACTTGAACAGTTGTATACGTTCAATTATCGCATAGGAGACATTAAGACCATACCTTGACTAATACAAATCAGCACAGTTGTAATATTTTTAATGCAGTTTCATAGTTTCATTGCCCTGAATGTTTAAACTCTAGGTTCTTATATATATATTTCATAATCAGTTTGAATGACTTTAATGATTCAGTCTTGAAATTTATTCACTAGACAGTTCTGATCAGGTTAAACAGGGGTAAATACAGCCAAGGATTTAATTCCTATTGATTATTTGGAAAATTTATGTATGACATATCAATAGATTTGTTATTTAAAATCTGTTCAAGTGAACCTAAAAATGTTTTTCAATTTAGAAGGTGGAAACAATAATCTTGTTTGTTTTTGTTTGTAGATACAGATTTTTAAAAAATAGTGTTTAGTGAACATTAATTCAGCTGGGTTTTTTGCCAATTCTAAAGGAAGGAGTTGATTCTTTGGAATTTAACATGCTTTAATAATTTAATATTACTCTTTGCAACCTGGACACTGCAAAATTTCATGGTGGCTGATACCCAGAGATCCAAATACATAAGCAGTTACATGTATGTTGAAGCAACTGAGTTTTTTCCCATTGCCAAATGAGAAGTGGAGAAAAAAATAACCTAAACTGGGAAATATCTAGAAAACAGAAAATGAAAATAGAATTACTTTTTCAAAATGCAGCAATTTCCAGTTTTAATACATAAAATAACAATGCATAAAAGGAGACTTGACAGGATTTAACAGAAAAATATGATCTTGATACTTAGGTCAAGTACATGTTCTGCAGGACTGTTGATAAAATCATTTACTTTAGTGTCTGAGACTCCAAACTAATACTGGTATTGATTATTGTCTTGCTCCACAAATGACCTTATATAACTCAATGGGGCCTTTACTGCAGCAAGATGATCCCACAGCTGAAGGGTAATCACACAATTATCAGTTCCTTCCTCTAAAATTAAGATCTAATTATGTGTTTCCTTTACTTGAACAGTCTTGTTTGTAGAATTCGGTTCTTGATTTTTAACATGCGAAAGGGAAAGGAATTGCAATTTTGGACTGAAGACATTTCTTTTAGTAAGAAAATTATATTTTTCAGAGCCTACATATTAATGTACATTGAGAAATGTCTCTGCTTTTGCATGTGTGAATTATCATTGAGTGTGTATAGCACTATCATAATGATAATGCCAATTACTGTTAATTCCTGCAGTGGAAAAATGACCGTTTTCCTTGTCATGCCAAGGGGGAGAGAGACATCACGCTACTTCTGTTTAACACTGAAGGTTATTAGTGGCTGATGACTTCCAATACTCACTGTGGTCATTAACTGTGTCAAATAACTGTCAGCAGCAGGACACAAAAAAGCTGCAAAAAAATTATTCTGACTGTTTTGGAGAAATGAATGCAGAGGTTGGATGAGTCTCAGAACCACTGAGATTTTTCTGAGATCCCAAACCATGCCAAATTTGCAAACCTTGCTGTTTCTTTTGGAAATGTAATATTTTCTTATTGTGCCCTTCCAAAAGAATTGCTCCCTCCCTTAGCAGCAGTCCACACTAAATCTAAACAGACACTCATAAGTAGAGAAGGTTTGGACTTTTCTTCATGTCATCTTGTTTCCAGGTCTCCTGTAGGACTCTCAATTTTAGAGGCAGACATGTATTTTCTGCTTGTGGCCAGTTAAGATTTTCTCCTCTGAAAGGAAGCATCATGAACTGTGCTTGTTGATACATCTGTAAAGTGTCATGAACTTTATAGAACTCTAAAAATAATTTTTTAATTGATTTTTATTGATTAAACCTGTTTGGCAAAGAGACATAAATGTTAGAGATACAAAGAGAGGGGGAAGTGGAAGAAATGGGAACAAATTTATGAATTAACTATTTCATTGAGCTCACATAAATAAAACACTTCCAGACCTTTCCAGAGCTTCTTTACACAATTATATCTTCCATCTAATCATTCTTAGCTGAGATTTTTCTTTTGTCCCCTGCCAATACTTTACATCTGGCTTATGCAGAGGTCTTCAACATCTTACAGCTACCATCATGTCATGATCTTTGTTCATTTGATTCAGCACAAACCTGATTTCTGAAGCAAGATGTTGGGTTGTATGCATGAGATAACCACTGTCTTGTTATAAAGTCAACAAACCATTCTTTTAATCCCATCTAAGCACACTTTACAGCAGGTGATAAACTCCTATCCTACTCTACTGTCCCTCTGTAACAATCAATGAAAGGAAAAGACTATTTAGCTCTTCCTCTGGTACATTTGTCACTATCTTCTCCCCAGATATATTCACAAAGGTTTCCACTGCTTCCTTTTCCTCTCTATTCAGTTCATAATTCCATCCATTTTGCATTAATTTGTCATTATAAATTCTGTTTCTAGCCCAATCAGTTCTTTTTCCCAGTTTCCTGAGTAGAATACAAACCCCAAAAGCCTTTTAGTTAGAACATGAGTAGACTTGGAAAACAGTTGGTGTTTAAAAATGTATTAGCTCATGCATTTTGATGGACTTGTTTTTAAGCATCATTATGGGATTATTGAACACTTTTTAAAATGTAAAATCTGGCTGTACTGAAACAATTTAAAGGTATGAAGTCCTATATACATTCAGTGCCTAAAATAACGTTAAAAAATCTGTGCTGGTTTGATTCTAAATACAAGTAGTGCAGTTTCATCAGTCTTTTGCAGGCACCTCTAGGATGCTGTCTGACCTCTGAACCAACTAGAAGTCATATTGTCAGGGTTAATGAAGCACTCGGCCCAAACTAATAAGCTCAGCTGGGAAGCAGGAGACATTACCTGAGATTCAGAGTCTTGCTACAAGCCTATTGCTTCTGGTCAGCTGGAAGGAGAGGTAGAGCCCATCTGCTTAGTGCACAAAGGAAGTATACTCAGGGTTATGTGAAAGGATCATGTATTTTAATCTTTTTGGAAGAACTTGGAAACATGGTAGTGAAGACTTTTGATTTTCTAAACAGTTTGAAATATACACAACACATTAATCTGTCTATTAGCATAACAGTGAAGTCAGTAACACTTGTCATAGAGGAAGAGTTATTTGTTATCTCAGCATTCTTCTCATTTTGCAAAGGATTTTGGATGCACGCCAATACAAGGCTATGTGTTGTAATTGTTAGGTGTGACATCTCCCCATCAGCCATAGATGCTGAGTGAGTAGTGAACCATGTTCTATTTGGTTTCTCGACTCTAAAGGCAGAGCAACTCTATCACTATTAGTTGAGTTACTTTGAGTCAAGTTGTTCCATTTCACATTCCCAAATCACGTCTCTACTTTCAGCACTTGTTGCTGCTTTTTTGTATCTAAGCACTTTGAAAAAAAACCCACAGAAAATACCACAGTGACACCAGAATTAAATTTGGAAGCTTAACCATTGTGTTTCTTGCTATACTGTATAGTAGTAACTGTAATATATATTGTGACAACAGTAATAAATCTCTCTGATCAGTAGCTGCAAGTGCTATGTTATGTAAATTGCTTTGAGAACAAAAAGGGAGGACAACACTATTAAAAACTGATGGAAAGGAAGAGTTCTTTTCATCAGGCTACTCAGTCCACAGAGCGTGGAAGTTAAACCCCCCCTGGGATACGCAACTGTGAAGAAAAAACTGTTTAAGAAGTACTGTTAAAAAAGCAAAATTCAAATAGTCATCAATGACTATTCTTTTAGGTGAGTTCTAGTAAAGGGGATAACCCTAAGACAGATCCTTCTATTGTGAACATCCCAGATTAGAATCATGGAATCCCTTAGGTTGGAAAACACCAAGTCCAACTGTAACCTAACACCGCCAAGTCCACCACTGAAACCACGTTCCTAAGCACCACATCTGCATATCTTTTAAATACCTTGGGGGATGGTGCTGGTTGGTCTTCATCATTCAGTTTGTTTCTGTCCGTGTTTGCCCACATGATGATATTTGTCTGAGGAGGTTTTTTCCTTTGTTGTTTTTTTTTTTTTTTTAGTTCATTCCTAAGATGAATTTCACTGTTTTACAACTGTTTCTGTTTCTTGCTCTGTTGCAGCATAAAGCTGTAATTCTCTTTTCTGTAAAATTTATAGCAACAACTCTGCTGAGTTCCATTTGATTGGTGAGACAAAATCATTTACACATATGCATTTCTTAAAAATTCTTTGTGTCAGTTTCAAACCAGTATGAATTGGTACCTGGTAGTCATATGAGCCAAGAATCTGGCCAATAAAGTCATAGTCTGTTTTGAAAATCAGTAAATTCCTGTTCCTTCAGATGTATTTTGGCTTTCAAATCCATTGTAAATCCACCTACATGTTATCATTTGATTATATATGGACTAAGTAGCAATTTCCTCCTGCTGCTTGTCAAGATGTATATATTTCAGGTCGTATTTAATAATGCAGCTTCCTAAGGTGACCTCTTTTCTGCATGAATGTTGGCTCTGACCTTCATTTTGTTGAGCTCAGTTCATTACATATTCTCTCTTGCTTGCTTCTGCGCTCTCTAGGGAATACTTTCATTTCAGCGCACAAGAGGTTTCACTGCTAATGAAAATCGCTAAGCATCACAATTAAAATCTACTTTACTGTGCTCAATCTGTGAAAGGAACTATGTATATTGCAATTAATAATCTAGATCTCATTAAAACCAACTTGAGTTATTTATTTCCATGTGAAGTCAGTGTCATTTACATCCATATAATAAACTTATATCTAAAAGATTAAACAAAATAAGACAGATTCTGGCATTAGTCTCACTGGAACCACAGCCAATTGTTCCAATATAACTTAGGAAAGACTGCTCCAAAACAAGCAACTCCATTGTTTCTTTCTTCAGAAAGTGAGAACAAGCTAGTGTTATCATTGCAGAAAAGGAAGACTTCACTGTTGTGTATCACAATTTCCTGATGCTGTTTGACCACTTCCCATGCTATGAATACTGTCTGACATGGACAATCTAGAAATATCTTAGAGTAAAAGCCTTTCCTCAGAAAATCTGCTATAGCAATTTTTTCTTTGAGTAATTCTTCTCTGACTACAATTGAATGAGTTTCTAAAGAAGTTTAATTAGAATGAGTAAATAACTGCTCCACATATGATGGAGAGAAATGATACAGAGGTATTATTGGTGTCCGTTTGAGTAAATCTGAATAATCATTTGCAATAGAGTTGTCTCTGATGCAAATACTTCTGTATTTCATATCTCTCTGCATATCTCCACCTTTCATTCTTCCTCTCTGTTGAAAAGAGTTTTCTGAATTAATGACAGTTTAGTAATGGTAAAGGTCCAACTCATCTCATTTTATATCTCGTCCACCTGACATACAGTTCACAAAAGCTGTAGAGAAAGTAGCTGTCTCTGTCTTCTGAGTCACTTATGCACCTATACAAGGCCTCTCTAATGCTGAAAGGGAAGTCAAAACACGCTTTCAAGCCAATACTTCCCCATTTCTTTCCTGTTCCAAGAAAGAAGCCTGAGCTTCTTCCCACTCACAGAATCCCAGGCAGGGAGCTACTCCACTGACCTTTCCTGAAGCAACACACTGGGCGTTGCTACAGCAGCGACATCTGTGACGTTCCATTTAGTATTTATTCTTCCCTTAGGAATGTATCCACGAATCAAATCTCCACCTCTGCCAAACAGTAATTGTTGGCATTGGTGCTGATGCCTCATCCATTTGGCTTCAAGCCTCTGTATGGGCAGCAGTCACAATACCAGTAACATTTATCACCTGTGTTTCACCATCATCTCTGATAGAACTATACTGTAACTTTAAATGGCTGGAAAATTAACCGAATTCCATATATTTAAAGGAAGTTCCTTACCTGATCACAATGCATGAGGGTATTCTGCATAATTTTTATTTAACATAAGTAAAAAATAAGATTTTTATAATTAGAATGGGAATTGAGTTAATCGAGTTGAGTCTTAAATAAATAGTCATGGTAAATGATAATGACAGTGAGATGTGTGTCTCATGAGTCTTTATTGAACACAGTATTAACTCATTTTAGTTTTTCATTAAAACATTAAAAATCAGATTTAAACTGAAAAGTAGGATGTTTGTGTTAATTTTTGAGAATCAGGGAGACAGGAATTTTCTACATTTGCATGCAAAAAGCAGATCTGACATGATTTCATAACTGCATCTCTTCTGGTCAGCTTTTCTTATTGTGCTCTCCAGTGAAAAAGATCCAAGGTGTCCTGAGTTTAGGCAGGTTCTTTTATGTGTGCATTTGTGACTTAGAACAAACTTGGGTCTCTGGGGAGGTGTTAGAGCAAAGGAAAATTTTAAAGAAGATACATTCTAAAAGCTTTTAAAGTGATTTAATTTTCCAAATATCACTGTGAAGATAAGTGACTAAAAGGACCATGATGCTCAACTACTAATTTCCTAGTCCTGCGCAGTGTAAGATCATCTAGGAAAAATCATTACATTAGTGAAAAAACCCAAACATCTACTTCATTAAGAGATATTGCATCATAAAAGGCAGGAAAGAGCCTCCTGAAAGTGCCCTGCAATGCACACAAAGCACTTCCACTTATTTCCATTCAATTTGAAACTCAAGCACTGTAAAATTACCAAGCTACATTTTCCTTATTGGCATAATTTATGAAGTAGAATTTCTGAATGGCAGTTATTTGCTTTGTTTCCATTTTCTCCCACGTTCTGGGTAAAATAATCACGTTCACCATTTACTAGCAGCAGAAAAAAAAATTCTTCTTCCATAACATGTTATGAAGTGTATTCAACTCGGATTTCTTACACATTGATACCCCTTAGTTATGCCAGACACTTTCTGCTTGTGTATAAGTGTTGATACTGAAATGCTCTCACTTTTGCGTAATTGAGTGCAATATTTTCTAATGCTTTTAGAACCACAATGCAATAAAACATAAAAAGATGCTGTCACTGGCTGATTGAGTTACATTTTCCATATCAATTTTTAACCCCAGAGACTGTGAAATGTGTCACATGCTATGGTCTCCAATCCAATAAATTGGCCAGCATGATTCAGACCTAGCAGGAGCCTCATAGCCATCTGACTGTAGCTTGGGATCTCTCTCCAGAGAGTAAATCGTGTCAGAATGCATCTTTATGTTAGAGTGAAGCAACAATAACTTATTATTTCAGAACTTGCAGTTTTGAAATAACCATAGTGAACCCACAGATAGCTACATAATTTGAAACTCAGAATTTTACTCTCTGTAACCACGCTGACGCTGATGGGATCCATGGGCAGAACAGTCCTTGGCTCTGTGATGTGTAACCATAACCAACTGTGTTTTTGCAGAGCATCATTTGAGTGCATTATGAAGGTGTGTAGGGTGGTAAGAGAGCCATCACAGAACTGAAGAGTCACTGACAGTCAGTAACAACAACTTAAAGTTTGTGGTAGCCTTTAGTCATGGAAATAATTTAGTCATTGCAATGACTGGAAGACCTTTGGTCAGTGGGAAACTGGGTACCAGATACTGAACCTTTCTTGGCTGCAGAGATAATGAAATGCCTTTAAGGATACAGGTCTAAAGATGCAGAACTGCAGAAGCACATAATAAAGCAGATTTCCTTCTTTGTAGTACAAAGATTGTCATTTTAGAAGAGATTATTGCAACCCTTCCTTGCTCTGGTATTCCCCAAATAGCCTGAGCTTCTATGGTAAAATTCCTGCTGTGGCTAAAGGAACATGACTTAGATTTGTGGATTTGTGCTTTACTGTTTCTATGAAAGCACAATACCTAACCACTAAGGCAACAGCCAGGCTAGTATGAAACAGAAGAATGTCATTGATGTGTTAGAGCAGATGATTGGTATCCAAGTCTGATAGAATATCCACAACACAGTTCTCAGTCTAATAAATGATTAATAATAACAATAGTTAATAAAGAAAAGCATCTCTTTAAAGAGAAATTTGCTGAAGACTTCTGCAGCTCAACAGTGGGGCCATTTCTAAGCCAAATTGATTAGTCAGAATCTGGCAGAATGGTCTTTCCCCACCATGTTGGCTTTGAGGGTGGTGTACAGGCTGGCAGAGCCTTTTACATTACTTTTAGAAACATTAGCAAAGTAATTAAGTGTGAATGATTGTGTTTGTCTCTCCGTGCATACCATCTATAGTTTTTAAAAAGAATTTCTCAGAGGACTCCTAATAAACCATGGTATGAATTCCTTTCCACTGTCATGTACAGCCCAGTACTGCATTGCCACTGAATAATGCTTCACTCCCTGGGTGAGTTAAGGTAATCTCTGTGAAGGATGAAATACTGAGCACACAGGTTCCAGAAGAGAGGTGAATTCTGTCTTTTCTTGTAGACTTCAAAGTAAATTAAAATGCGCAAACAGTTGCTGCACATCTGCTCCTGGATTCTGGTCCTACTTGCCTCACATTTTCACATCAGGAGATTTCACTTTTCTATATTTCTTAAATGTTACTTTTCGGTATTTTTCTAGATTAATTTTGCTTTCATGCTTTTGGTGTTATATTTGTGAAAATAAGCTTTTAAAAAAATGTTTGTTTATTAGAAAAAAATAAGAGGCTGAGGAGGAAAAAGGTAAGAAATTTAAAATATTCTGTATGCCTTATTTAGACAAGTTGAAAGTGTATGGATATTAAATGTATGAAATCTAGAGGTGCTGAGAAAGTGAAAATTCTGTCCCAGGAGGTATTTCAATATTTTGATGTTGGTTTTATCTTTGCATAAAATGATAACAAAATATTGTTATGGTTTTCAGAACAAAACCTTTTAAAAATCCCCTAAATTAAGAAACACTTATATGAAAATACTCATTAAAAATTATATGGAGTATCAGCATACTGTTTTTATAGAAAATGTTTTAAAATTGCGTATGAGAAATTAACTGGAATGGGTATTGTTCCAAGATGCTTTTCATTATTACCTTTTAGATAAAATTTTATCTTTCATTACTATTCTGTAAATAAAATATTAGTAAATTATAAACAGCCGGGGGTTTTTTGCTCTCCTGGAAGAAATCTGAGATTTAATATATAAAATCAATTGCTGTATAAGTTGTGGTGGATTCCTCACATGGTTTGTATAAAATGAGTTAATGACTTGAAATAGCATAAAACTTTCTTAAATACAAGCTCGTCACTGTCTCTGCTTTTCATGGACTTGGATTGTATTGTTTTCTGCTTGTAGTCCTAGAAACTAGGTTCCAGATTTTCCCAGTGGATTCAGATCCTGTCCAAGGGCAAAAAAGCCCACCTAAAGCATTATGCTCACAATCCAGCTTTGACTTATTGCAATAAAATACTTAAAAAGGCACACTTCCATTTGCTCACTGTTCGAAGCAGCAAGCTGGACATTTCATCAGCTTGAGATTCATCAGTCAGTCAGTCATTTCAAATGAACTTTATGCTTGTAAGATCCTTATTGTGAAATAACTGATAAGATGATTATTCTGTGACACATGGACTGTAAAAATTGTTCATATATTCTTTGTTATTTATAGCAAAATATAAGTGAACAACCTAAAAAAGGGAAGGCACAAGAAGAAAAGCTCATAAGTGTATATGATGAGATCAGGTCAGATACTCAGATCTGGAAGCTATTAAAGCCTATATTTTAAATTATATCTGTCTAATAGTGTATGTAAATATATTCTTAAGACTGACTGGTTAAAATATTACCTACATCTTGAGATATTCTTGCTTAGATGTGGTCTTTGTGTTTTAACTTCAGGCATTAAGTTTATTCTTAGCTAACTTAATCAAGTGCTCATCATCAGTGCACTTAGCTATTTTGTGTGAAAGTAAGATGATGAAAAAAGCCCAGAATATGATAAACTAGGAGTACGCATCTGCCTTTCACATCAGAAGGAAACTTTTCACCAATTTTTTCCTTAACTTTTCTCTGAGTTGTCTCCAGCTGCACCATTTGTTTCATGCTGTTTTTATTCCAAAGAACTACCATGACTTAATACCGGGCACCTGAGAATTCATAGGGAGGTGTGTTTACAAGATAGCTTCTTTTTTTGTAGAAAACCTCAACACTTACTGATAAGTGTGAGTCAGTTTCATTTAAAGTTTGACAACTTTTCTGAATTAGAATTAGGAGCTAATTTTCTGTATGGAAGACTAACAATAAAATAATAGTATTGCAGGTGTCGAGGGGCATTTTGAATCTTTTTTTGGAGCTGTTTTTGCCTTGCATGTTCTACAACTAAGTTCAGAATCTCTGTATATGAGTAAATTTAGTAAGTAACAGTTAAGAATTTAGCCAGTTTCTATGTCATTGCTTTCTCCCTCACTAGGAAGCCAACCTCTAAGGCTCTGAACATCTGCTGTCATGCAGCAGAATGGCAATGCTGGTGTCAGAGTATAACACTGGTGCTGGAATTAGGGACAACTATATTCTCATTTAGCATATGGCAACATGTGTTCTCATCAGTCATTTATCTGCTAGTATGTGCCTACATCTGAATCTTAATGAGGGAGAGACAGTGATGAGTGAAAGTCTAACCTTGGATGCATCTAGTCCTCTAGAATCATCACATACAAGGTTAAACAAAGATCAGTTGAAATTGGTCCCTAAAGTCCACATTGCATACTTTGTACTAATTTATACAAGTAATTGGAAATCTTCAGACATTTCTAACTGTCAGTTTCTATGGACAATTCCTACAGGTTCTGCGATCACAAGGGGCATGTTCAAGTTTCTGGGAGCAATCAGGATTAGTTCCATAAAACATTGACTGGAAGCTGTCTCAATTGAATGAACTATGCATTGGAAAAAACACTTGATTTTACTTTAGTAATGGAAATGGGATAGTGTTCTTTCTCTGGTAACTACTTAAATCTGTATAGAAGCTGATGAAAGGATTCACTTTATTGATAATTGTTGCACATTTATGAGAAATAACATGATGAAAAAGACCAGATCACCAGCTTCAAATAGTTTGGCCGAGATGTTATGACTGAAGAATAAACATGAGATAGTCATAAAGTTAAATTGATTCAAGGTTATATGACAACACTAAAGGCTCTTCACATTGCTTTGTTTTTTTCCTTTCCAGACTGAACAACAAGTACAGTTTTGTGTATATCTATAAATCTATGTGGTTGAAGCTGTTATGTAAAGATTCACCATAGTTTAATTCACTGTGTATTGATGGAGCTCATGTTTGGGTACTCTGCCTTCTGCATGTTAAATTGCAAGAAATGTGGGACTCATCCAAAACTCGAAAAGATCTGTAATCTCTACTTGATTACAATGATCTTTTTAATAATCAGGATAAAGTTTTGAATAAATAACAGAACAGATACAAGACCTACCACAGGTGTGGCAAGACCTAGTCCTAAGAGGTCTACAGTCCTACCCAGCTTCTATTAGAATGGATAGCAAGCTTTTCATAGTCACTGATTATTTCTGAATTGGATCCTAAACTGTGTCCAGGTATCTGTATGTTAAGTGCTTCAGAGAATCCTTTTCTTAGAAAAAGCCATACTTGCTAAGGTGATGTCTGGCAGTTTGGAAAATGCATTTCAAGCTTTGTGTGAAAGATAAGCCCTGTGGGAATTAAAAAAAATAAAACATTTAGAACAGACTGTAGAATACTACTGCTTGACTGAGGCATATACCAAGATACCTGCTTTCCTTTTGATCATGGACATTATTCCCACATTAAATCCATTACTGTTCCTTTGTACATACTCCATGACACTGAAGTTCGTTACTCAAGCTATTCCAATATTTAATGCTTAGATTAGTCTGCTCTGTTTAAATGACACTTTTGGCTTTTGTACTCAGGAAATGGTTTTGCAGTAAGAATGAAGGACAGAAGAATAACAAGGGTATCTCAACGCCAGGAGATTCCTGAGACTATCCTGATGTCTTAATGTTATGTTAGTACCATTTTGTGTTAGAAAATTATTTTCATTTCCCTGAAACAAACATTTTTTTATACAATTATACCAGGAATTTTTGACATTTCTAATGGGAATTCTGGTATTTCAGAAAATGATTTCCCAAAGAAGAGCAAGTCTTTGAGTATAGAGTAAAATCCAACACTGAATTAAAAATACTGTCCAAGGCATGAATCCAAGAAAAATACCAGATGTGGAGAATAAAGGACATGCTTTAGTCTCTCCTTTGTCTGGACACCTGCAGTTTCATTGCTCTTTTCCAGCTTATTTAGATTAACCTGACTTTATATCTCACTCTACTTCTTTTGTTGCTTATCCATTGATGTTCCCTGTGGGGGAGATTGTTCCTGGCTGTGCTGTGAGAGCACACAGTCTGTGTGACATCAGGATATTGTTGCAGTTTCTGCATTTCTCTGTGACTGTTTTCTGTTTGCTCCTTGAAATTAAGGATACGTTAAATAGGAACTATATGAGAACCTATCTTCAGTTCATATCGTTGTATGAGGTACAATGAATACAGTGAAGACAAAACAGAATACGTACTTTCCCGGTCCTCACGTTTATTACTTAGTCATCTGCAATTAAGGAATGCTAATCTGATGGGACAAGTGGTCAGTTCCAGTGGTACATTTCCAGTTTACCTCACCTCATTATATTCCTGCATGGGGAAAACAGTCAAATTCTTTTTCTACTAGTAGAATAGTATACTCTACTATTATTCTACTATTAGATTAGATTTCTACTATTAGAAAGAGTAACTTTCTTGCCTGGGCTGAGACTTTGTATGACAAGTTTCAGTGTCATGTGAGTTCTTTATGCTTGAGCTATAATCCAAGGCAGGGAAGAAAAGATTTTCATAATAGAAATGCTCACACACCACATTAATTGTGTCAGCGTGAACTGTAGCACTACAATAAAGATTGTTTTAATTTGCCTAAAAATGAGTAGATTGCTGTGAATCAATTGCAATCTAATAAGGGTCTTACTCTAATACCTACTGATAAGATGGAGTGGCTTTGTTCTGAACTGTGCTTCCTGGGAACGAGATTTCAAAAGAACTTAATGCTGACTGTTATAAATCCTTGATCAGTGATACTAATGGAAATACAGAAACACCTATCTCCCAATGTTTCCACTTTTCTATAAACTGTTGTCAGATTATTATTAAAAGAGAATTCTATTCCTTAAAGCTTTAGTCTGAGAGGGACTGAGCTGCTCCTGGGTAGAGTTGTGTGTTCTTAACTCCTATTGTCTGTACAGAAAGCTGAGGGTACTTAACAGTTCACAGGATTTGGCTCACAGGCATAGAAAAAGATGCAAGTAGATTGCCTAAGATGTCTAAGATAGGTGTCTAAGACAAGAGTGATTCATCCCAGCCTTATACAGTTGTTTTCAGGTGGACTTTAAAATCAGCCCGCTTGTCTGCATTGCCCCAAACTGTAGCCTAAATAACTGTTTTGATTAAATGCCTAATTTTTTTGCATGACTACAATTAGTAGAGAATAAGAATCACAGTACTTTTACTCAGATTATTTGGAATCTAAGATTGCTTCATGATTTCTGTGGTAAAAAAGACCACATGCTGAAAAATAAGCAACATGTAATCAAATCTTGTCTGTGTGTTAATTTTTCTCCCAGAAACAATCCACTAACTCTATGTGTCTCCTTAAAACAGGAAAAGAAAACCAAAACAAAAAATATCTCCTCAGTTTCTGACGGATTCTTCTGTTATCCCAGAGGATTTTTTTATTAATGCTATTGCTGCTAGTTGAGTCCAAAATTTTTGTTTCATGACTAGAAATATCAAGTCTATTTTTCTAGTGCTTTTAGACACACACATAGTCATTTTGACGGCTCTTCTATGTTGCTGAATGCGTTGATCCTGAAAGTTTTGTAAATGGCAGTTTGACTAAGCATTTTTTCCAAAAAAGCTGTACTTGTAATTTGCTATTTTGATAAACAAAAATTCTAATTGATAACAAATTGACATGTATAAAAGTATTGGGAATAGCCACAGATGGAATTAATAATGATGACAGCATTAGAAAGCATTTTGACTTCTACATAAAGATGTTAACTGATCTCTAACTGGCAGAGTTCAGGCAAAGAACTATGTGAGTTGTCTGATTATTTTCCCACTGCTGTTTCAGATTTCTTCTGCTTTTTTTTTGAAGGATCCAGTACTGTTAACTGTCAGATGCAAAGTGTTGGACTATATGCAAGATCATTTATTCCAGGCTGGCAGATTCTATGATTCTAGAGGCTTTTCCTCATTTGCAATTCTCATATATTTCTTTTATCTTCCTTTTTTCCCCCAAGCTTCAGTCACACTGTCAAGGAGAAGAAATAACTCTCTATGATTTAGCTGACCAAATATGTCAGAAATCATGAAAAATGACTAGCCCTATAGTAAATGGTCAAAGAAAAGGAAAGAGTTGAAGGAAAATTATATACCCAGGCTATCTGGCAAATACTTATTGATAGCAAATGCATTTGTGGAACTTAGGAACAGCTTATGAATGATTCATAAACAGAATGGTGAAAGATTTTGCAGCAAATAGAATCAGCAGCAAATAATTTGAAAAACCTTGAAAACACAATGCGAGATATTCTCAGATTAATCACTTGACTGGGACTCTATGGTTTAAATTAGTAATCACTAAATTCAGGCAATAATATTTATATGAATCACCTTGACCCACTTGTAGATTTATTATCTGCACAGCAAGGTAGGATGCTAAGGAACAGGAGTTTCTTCTCTTCCCTTTGGCTTTAGAAATCTTCAGTTATATTTTGCTCAGATATTTTGTCATTTCTGATTCTAATCGGGTCCAGAAGAATAAAAGTTGTATGAAAATTCAATCAAATTTTAATTCAGATACAACTTAGCTGACTAAAGATAGGATTATGTTTTGTTTTAAATTAACATGTTTGCTTACAATCTATTTATAACCTCCTTCAATGACAGATGAAAATACTAACAGTCTATGACATCATTATCTTAAAGCTTTATATAGGCAACCACTAAAATACACATACAAGTTTTAGCTTTCTCAAGGAGAAACATCCATTCACACTACCACATGCTCCTTCACACATTGAAGTATGTTAAAATTGCCTTCCTCTTATGTTTCTCCATTAGTGATCACTGAAGCAGGGGAGCATTAGGTTAGATTGACATCACTAGTTGCCTTCAGTATGCCAGGAGACAGTTATTCTGTCTTTCCTTTAAAATAAGTTTTCTGAGCAATTTAAAGAAGGTTGGCAGATGTGATCCTCTACTCATCTAGGGAAGGCACACAGCTGTGTTCACAGAGGACCGTTCTAGGCTGTGCAACCTCTGGAAATGCTACATCAACATTGAGTGAAGTAATGACAGGAATGGCTGGGAATAACAGCAAAGCAGAAAGATGATGGGAGAGTAATGGGATGTTTAACCAAAAAGAATGATGGTAAGGTGATTAATGATCAGTCTGCGTTCAGCCCACATATGGTGCCAAGACTGTATTAAATCTTTATCAGTGGCATTCAAGGGTTGATGTTGTATACCACCAAGGAATTTTCCAAATGGTCACCCAAGTCTAGCAAATGCAGGAGTTTCTCCTCTATTCTACAAGCCAGAAATAACTTCAACCTTTGTGTTTCTATTTATGCTCCTTGACACTGGTTCTGTGCCAATAGACCATAAGCCAGTAGGACATTTGAGCACATGCTTACTTCTGATCAAAATTATGCCTTTCAACAACCTTTTTTTTAAAAAAAAAAAAAAAAAAGAAAAAAAAGGAATGCATTAAAATCTGTATGCCCTGCCCAGTGCTAAAAGAAAAAACAATGATTGCTAGGATTTTAATTTTATATCATTTGCTACAAATGTTGTTCCTGTTTTAGCTCTGAGACTTAACCTACCTCCAGCTAAGCATACATATTATTGTGCATAGAACTGGAGTCAGCGGCATTCCTTCCAGCAGCTCTGGAGGTATTTCATGTTTCCTAGCTACCCTGGAAGTACTGCATATAATGGTCCCAGCCTCTCTTGCTCTGGGAACATTTGTCATTCCAGATCTCTGCTGACTATTGCAGAGTACTGAGCTGTTGAAGAAGATAGTCATAAAGTGTTAGTTCTTTCTTCATAATTAACTTATTTATTCTTTACCTATAATAGCAGCTCATTTCAAACACTTTTCATTCACTAAGAAAGCTGTATCACTCACAGATGCTGTATTTTTTCTCCTGTAAATGTTATATGATGACTGTCAATTACTACTTTGGAATAAGGCTTTGGGAATTAGCCACATTAAAGTAGGACAAAATAATTTCAGAGTAAACTGTGAATATTATGTGCTGAGCAACTGAAAAAGATATGATAATCTAAAATTGCCATTCTCATAGTGATAGAATCAGTCAGGATTTCTTTCCTTGAAATCTACATAATGCGTTTCCTTTCAGGTTTGGTATGGACATAACCACTGTGCTTGAGAGTAAAAGCCAGCACTTTGCAACCCTTAATGGTTAAGGGAGTGTTTCATGTCAGAGCCTGACCTTGACATTTGCCTCTAGCTTTGCATTCTAGCACCCAAGCAATCCTACATTTAAGGGTATGTACAGGTTGGTCTCTTTCAGGGGCATCTTTTGTATTCATAGTAAGAAGTTAAACAAATACATTACTGAGCATATGTGAAAGCCCATGGGAGTGAAAAGATTTTGTTTTGAATGTGAATACTATTAAAGTTAAGCACATATTAACATTTTGCTGAATAAAGGTGAATTTAACTGTTGCTTAAGTATTTCCCTGAGTCAGTGGTTTGGTTTGGTCCATTACAGTGTAAGGCCATCTGTGAGTTTTAGATGTAAAACTGAAGTCTGGGAATCTTTGGAACAGAAGTGTTTTGGTTTTTAAGATTCGATGCAAAAACTTTACAATAATGTTGTTAACATTGTTTGCAAAATAACTGCAGTAGCTATATATTCTATCTAGTCCAGATGGATAAAATCTCCAAGGGACATTTGTTTTTATGGCCTCTAGCTTATTATTTTAATGCCTAACTTTTATGAGGCAAACTCATTATTTTTAGCAGTCTTTTACTGTCTCTTAAATGCAATGAAAGACAAAAGAGGACTACAAATCTGTTATATTTAAAGCTACTGAACTGATTTTCAAGAATTCTCATAGATCTTGTACATTTCTTAAATAAAAATAAGGGTAACTGTCTCTTGACCAAAGCTTTTTCCCTCTCTGATTAAAATCCAGACATTATATTTAAAGATTTGTCTGTACTAGTGACTCAGTGATGTCTGGTGATAACATTCCATCAGGCTGTGTTAAAATCAGTGTAATTTGACTCAGAGATCAGCTCAATACTTGTAATGTATAATATGTAGTCTATGTTTTAAAGATGTTAAAAAAAATCTGAAGGACGCAGAACCATAAGAATAGGAATGATATGACCTCAAGAGGTCACTGATTTCCTTTACTAATCCCAGACAGATTCAACTTTACCTAAATGATGTTTGACAGCCATTTGTCTAACCTGTTTTTGAAATAGCCCAGTGATGCAGAATCCCCAGCTTCTCTCAACAGTTGTGTTTTAGCACTTAACTCTCTTGCCATTCAGCATGTTCTTAATGTATAGGTTAAATCTCCCTCGTGACAACTCGCATCCATTACTTACTGTCCCAAAGAATACATTAGTACTTTCCTCTCTTTGCCAACCCTTTGATGACATCAGCTGTCACCTGAAGTCCACACTCATTTCTCCCCTTGGTCTTCTGTCAGCTAAATAAAGCCAATACTTCCCACTTTCTTCATAGGTTTTGTTTCAAAAGTCTCAATGTTTCCTGCTCTTTTCTGCACCTTTTTCAGTTGATCCAGCTATAATGTTGTGCACAAATCTGGTGAAGTACTATAGCTGAGCCACACCAGTGTTACAGAGACTTCAGGTATCTTATGTACAGCATTCCCACACATACCTCCCAGGATAATTATGGCCCTGTGGATGTGTGCTCCATTTTTCGTCCATTAATTCTCAGATCATCTTCTGTAGATCCATTTCTATTGTTTGTTCTCTGTCTTGTAGCTGTGTGTCACTTTGTATTTAATGCCACTGAAATACTTACTGTTTTACTGATTTTATCACGTCACTTCAAATTTCAGTTCTGCCCTCTAAAGTGCTTGCCATCCCTCCTAGCTGGTTATCATCTTCAAATTAAAAGTACTTTCTATTCTGTCATCTAAATCTCCAATAATGAATTTAAGAGCTAGAGTACAGGATGGATTTAGGGTGGCAGATTTCTGTTAATGGCAACCATGAACAAGTTCTTCATAGGATTCAGTTTGCTTCTAAAATGATTCACCCATTCCATTTTTATTTTTATTATTTATTTGTGGAGTAGCAGTGTTCAGTGTTCTGAGAACTGGCATGTTCTGAGAAGTTCCATGTCACACTGCAGACAAGAAGGAAACATTTTGAGCTGACTAGACTGTAAAGATTATTATTCCTAATGAACGTGGAACAGACGTCGGAGGTTTGGCAGGGTCAATATTGAGTGAAGAAACAGGTGGTACTGAACATGAGCAATTGGGTTTCTCAGATCTGTTAATATCAGAAAGACATATGAATCTTCTGTGAACCAATTCTGTTGTGGTTTAAACAATCCACAATTCCACTGCCTACTTACCCATGCTACTCAGACATTATTATGGCTTCTCAATATTTTTAAAAAGCACTTCTAATTCTTTCACGCTTTCTCTTTCACATCTTGATCTGCAATCATAAGCACAGAGGTAACCCTACAGGATTCCTTGGATAATTCAAAGGATTTTTTGTTTAGTAAAAAATGTATATAATTTCACTAAAATACAGTTTCAAACAGTTCACAGAACTTTGTGTTGAATAATATCAAGTGGTGGGGGGTGGATGGGGAGAATTTATGCATGTTCATGGGATTTTAAACAGTTCTTTTCATGTTGACCAAAGCATTGTCCCAAAAAATTTTAATTTTCAGTTTGCAAAAAAATTAAAAATATATGTTTTGGGAGATTTGAGTCTTTTTTGCCAAATCAAATTTCTCATGCTTGCCTCCTATGAAAATGCTCGTGTAAGTATATAACAAAACCCAACAAAATTTAATCAGATTTTATTTGTTATAGGGAAAGATAATATTCACTTTTTATATATATGTATATATATTATTAATCTTTGTATCAAAATACTGAGAGACTACAAATATTTTAAATTCTTATGGAAATTATGCAAATCAGGACATTTACATCCTTCTAAATAATCTAGACCATCATAATATCAATAAAGAACACTGAAAATATTTATGAATATATGATTCTGGAAAGTTGCACAATGTTTCATATAAAGTTTTATTCAAAGTCAAAAAAAAGCCTTTTAATCATTTCCTCACAAATGTTCAGTACTGAGTACTACTCAAGCTGTGTCAGCAATTTGTTGTGAAACAGCATTAAATGTAGAAGAAAACCAATATAAACCTAAGAAATCCTCTTAGGGAAATTTCTGTTTGAGTGGCGAAAAAGTTTTAGATAAATTTATCATTCCAAACAAATTACATAGTTTTATGCCATTTGCAGTCCAATACCATTAGATCTTGAGTGATGTGTAACTGATTCTATTTGAAGAGCAAACAAAACGCAACTGTGACTTTGTAGATCAGATCATTGATGATTTCAGGTGGAAAAATAGATGAGAGCCACAGATGGCTTGAGAGACCATGCTGACACTCCTCATTTCTGAAACTGCAGCATACTAAGACCATAACCCTGCGCTTTTGTAACTACTGAAAGATGACCAGTACATGACACTGGGTTTCTGTTAGTTATGGGAAAGTACAAAGGCATCCATAAACCAGACAACCTGTAGCTTGCATAGATACCAGAAAAAGTTAAGAGCAAACGGGTCAGCTTTTTTTCCTTGAAGTCAAGACTGTACTCCCTCTTTGCTGAGGACAGCACTGTGCAAAGTGCCACTATGTATTCCACAGCAGCTCTGAGCCTTTAATCCTTAATCTCCAGGTTGATGATTTTTGTCATAAACTTTCAAATCCCAGAATGTCAAAATATTTCTATTTTTGCATTCTTGTGAAAATGTTTTCTCTGCATGCTTATCTTAGATTTGACACTAAATGTGCCTTGAGCATTCAGAGACATATCCAGACTGAATTCACTTGACAGCCGGATCATAAAACAGTAGAGAATCTTGATGTTTTGCAACATAAACACACTGATGGACTTTTGCTATCACTATCAGCTGAATTCAGTGTACCAACCCACCTTTATGCTATGCAAGTCCTTTATAAGAAAATGTAATGGGGAAAAGGAAGGATTCTTTTAGACAACATTTACAGGTTCATGTTCAAATATTACTGAATGAAGTGCAATGAATGAAGAATATCTGTGATCATATTTGCTTGAGTACATATCAAACTGTGGTATGATGCATTGTGAATTTGTGAGGCTGTTAAGGAAGAGGTTAAAAATGCAATGGATTTTTATTTCAGGAAGAGATAGAGGAAACAAACACAGTGGAAATTTAATTAAGTGATCAGGATGATGCATTTTTAAAATGGTTTTGGCAAAGTGCAGAGAAATGGGAAATGAACTGACGTAAGTAAGCAGAAAATTGATGGATCTACTCTGCGTTTATATTAAGAAAGTGTCCTTTGGAGGCATGTTTAGTTCTTTAGGGAGCAAAAAAGACAATTAGAAAATATTTGAAGATGTAGAGTGGGTAGCCCTGGTGATCATTTGGACTCATTAAGAAATCTCAAGAATGAGCTTTGTGTAAAGTATAAAAGATTAGTCATCATCAATAGTTACTTAACTTTAAGATTGGAAGGCTTTAGAAGAAATAAAATGCTTCAAAGATCTAAGTGAAATGTGAGTTGGTTTGGTATAGGCAGCTTTTTAGTAAATGTTTAATGAATCCATCATATTAAATGATTAATATTTTCACAAACAGATGATTCTCTAATCTGTCTGATGAAAGTATAGAGGAATCTTATGTCTAGGACTTGAAGGTAGCAAAACTGAAGTAAAGAAGTTCAAATAAGGAGAACATATGTAAGTGGATATAATTAATTACTAGAATTATTTGCATTTGCATTATTAGCTGACTCACCTACTGCCTTCCATCAGCTCTACTTGCCATTCTAGAGAAAAGTTACTATTAATAAACTAATCTGAGGGTCCAAATCTTCTTCATACAACAGGAAAAAGTGAAGATGTCCTGGAGTTTATTTTTGGTCCTTCTGTCTTAGAACTAGGACCTAAATCATGTATTCTGAAAGATCATCTGTGCTTGCACAATAAATCTGACACAATAAACATCTTGAATTGCACAGATTTCTCTGGGCTGTTCGAATATCTGGTATCACATGTTCTGAGCTGCCAGATTCTGGAAATTCTGAACACAAATAAAAAATCTTCCCAGTCAAAATAACAATCTTTAGTTCTAAGGTAAGCTTCTATAAAGCAGTTTCTAGAAGGATCATCTATTTTAATTTCATTATTTTTCTATGTAAATCAGACTTATTGATCTCAAGAACTATGGAGCTCAAAGGATTTTGCTAGCACGGTAGTAAGGCCCATAAATAAAGCAAACTCAATCCTAAACTGTAGAAAGACTATTGTCATGGAGAGGTATTTCCTGGTGCAGGAAATCTCTGTGCTCCATAATTTTAGTAATGTTCTTATACAAACTATTTTTTACCTACTCTTGGCCAGTGCTGTAATTCCTTGGAGCTTTTTCAACTGTGGATGTTGCATAGAACTTCTACAATTAAGACAGCCCCGCAGTAAATTGTTGGAAGCCGGTTCAAAGAATAGCATGTAGAGTGACATTCTCTGTGTTACATCTCATTTAATGAAGGCCTGCAAATGCAGTCAGAAAGACCCTTTAAATCAAATTTTGTAATTGAGCTTAGAACCTGAAATCAACTTAACTCCACAGAAATCAACAATTCTGTAACCCTGGGAGTGGGTGAAAATGTGTAGGCATAAACAGAACATAATCTCATTCTGCTTTCTTGGTGCTGGTAATGTCATAAACATCCTGCCATTTTGATATTATTGTGTGAATGTTAAAATATTTGGTTGATGCAAATCTGAGTCGAGATGTAGTATTCTTTATATGGCATTGCCCAGGGCAAAGTAAGAACACCATGACAACAAGTAGCCTGCAAGCTGTCATGTTATTTGTGTTCAGATTGCAGAACAGCTTATAAAAAGCTATCATCTGACAAGCATCCTGAACATCAATAGTAATTGAGAGAGAAAGCATAGAAGAATAGCAAATGGTCAACATGAAAGAAAAAAAATGCAATAGTATACCCTAGGAACAATGCTTTTCCATATACTTTGGATTTTCCTAATGATAGTAATTTATTAAGAAATATAACTTCTTGAATAAAACCCTTGAATGCAACCCATTTAGCCTTCAGACATCATCATTCCCCTATAAATAACTTTGCTAATCAAAGGTGACAGCAGACAAGAGACCCTTCTAACATTCTACTGAACAAAATTACCAAGCAAATTACAAAATTGACAAAGATGACTACAGAGATATGAAGGAATTTCTTTTAAAAGTACATATGTTACATAGAAAAACATACCCAAAGAACAACAAATTATGTGAACAGTAACACAGCATTTAATAATATTGGCCATAGTGCTGTCAGTATCTTTATAGATATAGCTCTTGAGATTAACCATCACAGCAATTATTCATGTATATATTTTATTCTAAAATCATCTTCCATTGTTTAGGATTTTGGACTAGCTTATTGTAGTTTTGCCACACACAGAAGTACTAAATGACTATGAAGCAGTGCACCTTTCTGTAATTGGTGTACTTGAACACACAGGTCACTACCACAGGGAAATTCAGTTCTAGGGAAAAACAATAAGCAAAAGATCACATATTACACAGCTGACTTAGTTTCAAAAGGACTGTTCGTGAAAGTAAAGTGAGTGGGATTTGATCCTTTAACTATTATTGTTTCATTTGGAATTTAAACTGTGAAATTGTAGCCAGGTGTTTTAAAATCTGAATTTTTATACACAACACTCCAACTCACTACAATTTTATGCTGTCCCCCAATGAATAGATTTTTCTAGATGTAGCAAAAATAAAAAAGGCGATACAAAGCCAAAAAGACCTTACTGACTGGCATTTGCAGCTGTTCCAGGTATTTCTGTATCTCTTGACATTGACATATGTCAGGAAATACAGAGATAAACTACTACTACTGGAGATGCAAAGCTGTATTTTAGCACTTACTCATCTGTGGAAAAATAAAATTTGTCAGAAAAAATGCAGGGTACCACTAACATACGTTGCTGGAGAAGGCTGATTTTTTTTCCATGTCACATATTCTGTATAACTGATTTCCTTCAATGACACATTGGATCTAATAAACTATTTTATAGTATACTGCACCACTTTTTTTAATACCAGGGAGCTGAAAACGTAAATTCATGTTTGGCTTCATTAATGATGTACCCTACTAAAAGTATGAACAGTTCTGCTGACAGGCCATCTGTTTTCTGTCAGTTAGGAATCGATAGCATGGCCCTCAACTGCATCAGCTGCAGAAGAACTTCTTGAAGAATTCAGTGAGCAATCACTAGAAAGTAAGTTGCTTAATTGTGCTTGTCTTAGCTGCCACTGTAGGAAATTAACATCTCCATTTTTCTCCAGGTGCTAAGAGAACAAGAAAAAACAATAAAAAAACCCCATTGGTACATTATTCATGCCAGGGAAAGAAAAAGGCAGTGATGGAGAAAGTAAATAAACGGACCATCAAGGGTAAGTTTCTTGGTTTTGAATTGAATAAATTTACTTCTGAAGTTCATAGCGCTGCTTCTCAGCAGTTTTCCATCTTGGAAAACACTGCCTTGAATGCACAGGGCCATTGATGTAACTATGATTCACTGAGGAAAAAGCAAAATTTTATTACTTCAGTACATAGTTTTCATCATGTACGAGTTTAGATGAGGGTTAACAGAAGTTAATGACTTTGTTTGCTTTGATACCAAGAGATTTCAGAAGATGAAAGTTGAATAGTTCAAACAGAGGAAGAAGCTGAACCCACATTGCATGGTTTTGGATAAGTGTTTTAAACTTAAGGTTACCACATAAGAGGATCATCCTGCCACATGGTTTGTGCTTCATTTTAGAAAGAACACAAGGCTTAGCCTTCCAGGAGGATGTTCCAGCTGTGGAACCCTGCAGGTGATGATTTCCTGAGACTCTGATTAACATCTCACACCAGAGAAGAGAAGCAGCTTTTCTTTGTTATCTAGGTAAGCCAGTCTACTGCCTTTAAATGGCTTTGAGGGGACCACATCTTCATTGTACAGGTACTTACTGCACCTAACACTGGGAACTAGATTCTACTTCAAAACCCAGATAGCTCAAGTTAGGTGTGAGAGCATCTGTGTTCCTGTTTGGATTCGGCACTGATGAGTTGTGCAGTGCCTATATAAGAACAGGGGCCAGAATGGGGATTTCACCAACCTGGATGAGAATGCCAAGCACTGAGTCATTACACTGCAGTGCTGAACTTCTGGCCCATGCTACAGTTGTGAAGTGAAACTGCCACTGTCTGTCTGGCAAACTCGGAACAAAGAAGTCATTTGGCCCAGCAGCACTGTGATCTCTAACATCTGCAAAGCACACACTGGCCTTTCTTTCTCCCATCTACCAAAAATCTCACCTGAAATAAAATCAGTTTCAGAAGATTTAATTATCTGTTACAGAACTATAAACAGCTGAATCAAACATGCTGGCATTTGCAATATGACTTGATCCAATTATTGAAATTGTCAGTTGCTAGCACCTTGCTGCAATAATAAAATAATGATTTACCCAGGGCTTTTTGAGAGCAGTTTTCATTCCAGGCCATCCTCAAGTGTGCTATGAATCCATGCACAAGCTATATATAGAAAGCATTTCACCCTTCTATGACAGGCAGCCACCTACGGCATGAATCACTGAGCCTCCTCACAGCTCCCATCATTGGGACCCAGCAGATCAGAACATGGAGCAAACAAGGATAGTACAGTTCTCATCCTTAGCTCCCTCATGCTTGTTTTTCTGCACAATTATTCAGGCCCTATACAAAAAAAAAAGCAGTTTGTAATTTTTTTTTTCATATGCAACTCCCAGGCTAATATTTATTCATTTATTATTAACACCCATGTTCTTCCAAAAAATAAACAAACACCCCACAGAATGTCTCCTGATCACATTTGGTCAGGTTATGAAGCTTCATCAACACACCTCTCTGTCACTAGTACCATCTCCAGAACTGTTCCTTTGACTTCTCCCATCTCACTCCACTTAGCCTGTGAAATGTTAACTCTGTTGCACTGTGGGATTTGCCAGCTCAGAGGAGGTACTTTTCCACTGGGATTACATTTGTGTCTCAAAGAAATAATGTAAACATCCAAGCTGTAAGAGTGAAGGAAAAGCCCTGCTTGCACTGTGCTGACACTAGCTGGTTACTGGAGTGATAGTACTGAGTCTGATGAGCCCCAGCATATCCCCAAATACCTCCTGAGTGTCTTCACTCAACAGGGGCCAGAGACACATAACTTGCTATCCTGCAATGACCATGAAGGAGTCTTACTGAAAGCCAGAGTTATCATTCTCAAGAGATTGACAATTTTTTAAACCTGAAACAAGATTATGTTCTGTGTGGGAGCTATGAAAAAACCCTGTGGAAGCAGCATAACCTTAACTTTCAAAATTAAATGCTTTACTAAAGAGATCTTTTAAACCTTGTAGAACAAGATTTCTATAAGCTACTGCATTTTTTTTCAGCTTAATGATTTTTTTCACAGAAAAGAAAAGCAAGAGCGGGTTGAAAGTGTATGCTGAGCTCTGGAAACAGCTGCAATTCAGCCCTTCTTCTGGCATACGCTAACTCAAAGCTCATAATTTTCGAAGTCTTTTCTCAGAAGACACAATGTTGCTGTTTGATTCAAAAGGCAGTGTTATTCAAAACTTACTTGTTTGGGGGCCTATAAATTCTATAATTTATAATTCTAAAATTCAGTCTAATTTTCTGTCACTGAAAATGCTACATTTGGAAAAAGAAAAAGAGGTGCAGATCAGCTGTTGAACATTTTCTACTCCTTTCATCTAGTACTGTCTCATCTTGTAAACTATTCTTAAGTCATTATTTGCATTCAATTAGAATTTTGGAGTGAGTCAAGGAAGCACACTGAGTGCAGTGTCTGCTGGATTAGCAACACTCATCTTTAGACCTGGTTTACAGTTTTAGACTCAGGTTTTATTTGGAAACTTCTCCCAGTTCACAGTATTGAATTTTTTAAGTCAAAACCCTATCACATTGCTGAACCTCCAGTAAGAGCTTTCATGAATGTATGTGTAGAGAATCTGGTCACAAGATGCAGGATACAGATGTTTCCTGCCCATCAGCTAAAATCTAGGAACACGAAATTTGCATGCATCCATCCATGTCTCCATAAAGCACTTCAGCCATGAATCTAATTTAACTGGTGATTTTCCTATATGGATTGTTATTTTGAGGAAATGGCACAAATGATTTCTAACTGACATTCATGAACTTGTGGATGTGTGTCTGATAGACTGTTTTCCTATGTAATGAATTCCATGTCAAACCTTGCTCACAGTAACATCTACAAGATAACTGAGGTACTCAAAAAAAAAAAAAAAAAGATAGCTGATGTTGTGTAGGATGCCTCAGTTGGAAACCAGGTCAAAATTGCAGATTTAACATGAAAAGGTGTAAAATCACAGGCCGTGGCATTATGTTTCACTATTCTCCTAGCTTTTTTTGTTCTAATTTAATTTCTTTCATGGGTTTCAGTAATATATTGTCATTTATTTTAAGTACAATCATTCCTAAATTAGCAATCACTGCTGTGATCACATAAGACAGCATAAATTCTTACAACAGTAGCCATGATGATTTGGAATAAAGCACAAGTTTTTCACATTTTCATGACTACTTAAACATTTTTATGATGCTGTACAGTAATTTCATTCCTTTTTATTTCTATTCTGTTTCAGCAAAACTAAACTATATGCATTTTCCAAGTGCTATTACTACTCAATGGAATAGGAGATTCATTTTGAGTTTAATATTCTATCAATAGTCATACTAGGATTTAGTCAAGATTTGTGACTTAATGTTTGTTCATCACCTATATTTTAATAGCTCCTTTGGGGTCCTGCTGGAGAAATAGAGAAACGATTGTGTATTCCACATTACAGATATTTAAAATCATAGAGTGGTTTGGGTTGGAAGGGATGTTAAAGATCATCTAGTTCTAACACCCCTGCCATGGGCAGGGACACTTCCCACTAGACCAGGTTGCTAAAAGCCCCATCCAACCTGGCCTTGATCTCTGGCAGGGAGAGGGCATCCACAACCTCCCTACGCAACCTGTTCCAGTGTCTCACCACCCACAGAGTAAAGAACTTTTTCCTAAAATCCAATCTAAATCTACCTTGCTTTAGTTTGAACCCATTCCCCCTTGTCCTATCACTACATGCCCTCGTAAAAAGTCCCTCTCCAGCTTTCCTGTAGGTCCCCTTCAGGTACTGGAAGGCTGCTATAAGGTCTCCCTAGAGCCTTCTCTTCTTCAGGCTGAACAAACCCAACTCTCTCAGCCTCTCTTCATAGGAGAGGTGCTCCAGCCCTCTGATCATCTTTGTGGCCCTCCTCTGGACTTGCTCCAGCACGTCTATGTCCTTCTTATGTTGGAGACTCCAGAACTGGACACAGTACTCCAGGTGGGGTCTCATGAGAATGGAATAGAGGGGGACAATCACCTCCCTTGACCTGCTGATCACACTTCTTTTGATATAGCCCAGGATACAGTTAGATTTTTGAGCTACAAGCACACATTGCCAGCTCATGTTGAGCTTCTCATTGACCAACACACCCAAATCCTTCTCCTCAGGGCTGTTCTCAACTCATTCTTCACCCAGCCTGTATTTGTGCATGGGATTGCCCCGACCCAGGTGCAGGACCTTGTATTTGGCCTTGTTGAACTTCATGCAGTTTGTATGGGCCCACCTCCCAAGGCTGTCGAGGTCCCTCTGGATGCCATCCCTTCCCTCCAGTGTGTCGACTGCACCACAGAGCTTGGTGTTGTTGGCAAACCTGCTGAGGGTGCACCAGATCCCACCATCCATGTCACCGACAAAAGCATTAAAGAGAACCGGTCCCAGTACAGATCCCTGAGGAACACCACCTGTCACCAATTTCCACTTGGACATTGAGCTGTTGACCACAACTCTTTGAGTGTGAACATCCAGCCAATTTCTTGTCCACCGAGTGGTCCATCCATCAAATCCATGCCTCTCTAATTTAGAGACAAGGATGTCATGCAGGATGGTGTTGAATGCTTTGCACGGGTCTAGATAGGTGACATCAGTTGCTCTGCCCTTATCCATCAGCTATGAAACCCCCTCATAGAAGGTCACCAGATTTGTCAGGCATGATTTGCCTCTGGTGAAGCCGTGTTGGCTGTCACCAATCACCTCCTTGTTTTCTGTGTGTGTTAGCGTAGTTTCCAGGAGGATTTAGTAGTGTATAAATTGTTTATACAGTTATATAATATTAGAATAAGTCATAATGATTTCCTTAGAAAAATATATTTCACACTAAACCACACCTTTAAATTTTACAGATCTCAACTATACATTTGTTATTATTGTCACAACAATTGTTATTTAATTATAGGGTTTTGCAAATGCATGTTGCAGTTTTATGTTCTAAATCAAGTAAAACTAGTAGAGAGGTTGCCTTTTTTTGCAATAAACAGTGACTATTCAGCATTGACAGCAAAATAATTCTTTCTGAGAAAGTTAAGCTGCTGTTTCAACTACAGCTTTCCTCCTGAGCCTTTGGACAGATAAATAATGGTCTTGGACCTACAGAGGTCCTTAGAGTAGCTAAAACTAAAATATTGACCTTCAAACTTGCCACTCGTCATCCCACTCTGGAGCAATGCAATTTCTCCAGGCATGAGAGTCTCCCAAAGGTACAACTAACCCACTCGGTTGCAAAGTCATTCTCTCTCTCAGGCACTGTGAGCAAGTAATTATTTTGGTAGAGCAAGTGAAACTGTTTTGGAAGTGAGTAAGGAGAAGCTCACTGAAAGTACCTCCTGCCTTGATGTACTGGCACTCTCAGTCAGGACTACTTTCCTGAATTTTCTGAGTTTCCTGACCTAAGAAAAATACTGCTGTGATCCCTGACTGGATGGATGAATCACCCTTCAGTCCGAATTGTAGGCCCATCCACATCTTTCTCAACTAGTGTGGCTTTACTTCCTGGTTCCTCTCAGTCCTTGACTTCCCAAGGTTAAGCTCTGTAAAGATGAGCAATGTAAATGCAATGTAAAGGTGTACATCTTGCAATGTCTTCCATCTCTCTTTGTCCTCATTTTCAAAACGACAAGATTATTTCTTCATTTTATAGGGCATATTAAATGCCAAATAAATGTGATACTGGGAGGAGATGCTCAGATGTAGACTCAGGGGACTCAGAACATCTAGGCTTCCCATGAAGCAATGATCCATGAAAGCTCTGGCAAACCTGTCTATGACTGAGTTTTTCACAGCTCAACTCACTATTCCTAATTCATGTCAATGTCTTTGGTTGTTCTGACCCTCTGGAAGCTCTGGAAAACTGGTACTTATTTATCATTGGTTCATTTCCATTTTAGAAAGATCTGATTAAATTCTGTACAGTTTCTCAAAAATTATTAATATCAAAGTTATCATTTTTAAAAATTACTTGCTTCCATGGGAAATTTAGAAAACTCTACTTTCATGTCCATACTGAAATAAAAACTTGTTCAAAATATCCTAAATTCCCATGAAACAAAATTGAATTTCAGGCAGCTTTGATCTAAGCAGTAAAGGCTTTTCCAGCATCAGAGTCTAATTTCATCTTTTAAGGAGTTATTAAAATACTGAAGCCTTGTTGTGATAAATCTCAGCCTATAGAGGGAAACTTAGTGACAAAATTTTAATCTGTCTCATAAAAATGTTTTCAAGGTCATAATAATACTAATAAAAATAGAAACATGCAGTTTGGCTCAGTTTTTACTTAACTTTAAGGTTCTTATGGGTTCTTGTGCCAACAGACTCATAGCAACTAATGCTTGATTTTGTGAAATGGCTTTAAAAATAAGGCACAATGAAGTAACTTCAAACAGCCATAAACTGATGTAAAGCCCAGTATATCTCCACATTCTGCAGTTATCTTCTTTCTAATTACAGTGCTTAATTTCATTTTGAATAAAAGAGAACACTGACAGTGAATTAATAAAAATACATATTTATATTTACAGCCTTGATCATTGAGGTTGATTTGGCCATTCAAAATAATTCCTTTTTCCTACCTACTTAGCCATTTGATCCTGTTGGGGTCACTCTGATTAATTTACTAATTTACTAATTTACATCTAATTTACTAAATTACTAATTTACATCTACTAATTTAACATAAAATCCAGGATAATTCTTAGGCATCTAGATTGTGCTGTATACAGGGAGCATGAGTTGAATGAGTCAAAAAATTCTGCTTAGACTGAAAAGGTGAAAACTTCCCTAGATTCTCAGTGCAATGCTGCTATGCATGTCCAGAAGTGCTGCCTCAGTAATGATCTTCCACACAAGGCTCCTCAGTATTTCTAGGTTGTAACACGAATAAGAAAAAAGAATAATAAAACATAGTGTTTTCTGTTTAAAACAAAAATCTGTCCTAAACCCAGTAGGGAATTCTTGGGGATTTTTTTTGTGGGTTTTTTTTAGGTGGGGATTTGGGGGCATGGGGGATAGGTGGGATTTGGGACACCAATTTTGCTGTCAAGGATATCTGTTGGGAGAATGTAGATCATGGACAGAAATCGCTCACTGATTGTGAAACACTTTAACTGCACAACAGCAGGGAATACTCAGCTTTCAGAGATCCTTTAGAGAAAGAATTACCAACATGTACATGTTCCAGAAGAAAATGGTATAACCTTAATGTACTGTTGTGTTCCTTCCCCTCATACAGCTTTATGTTGCACTCTATTCCTCTCTCCTGGCACTAGGAACTGAGTCAAAAAAACAAAACTATATCAGGCTGATGTAATAATGCAAAGTGCTTGGCAAGTATCTCAGCCAAAGGAAGTCCAACACCTTCCTCTTGATATGTGTAAAGTGCCTGGGATATCACTTTCACTTGTAGTATTCCCTTTGTGCAGGATATCTATGTGTTTGTTCAATAGAGTGAAAGAATCCGTGTGAAAAGAGACATGGATAAGCTATTACAACCCACAAAAGAAATGTCACAAGTATTTTTTAATAGAGTATGCATGGGGAGAGGGTTCCATTTATTTGCTTCTTGTGGAGAAGTACATTATATTTAGTAGATATTTTTACTTTAACAAGTGTAGAGGTGAGCATAGACCCTCCATGGGGCAGATAGGGTAGGAATCATTGTGATATTGGGAGCTATAAAATTCTAAGACTCTGGATGAACAAGACTATTCTTAGAAGGTGCTGCTTTGTCAAACCCTTATTTGCAGCAAATTGTTTGGGGGTGTGTGTTGGCACTGTATGCCTAGCCCTGGACTGATGTCTTTGGGAAGAGGTATATTCACATGGACATATTACAAAGAACCTCTGTAAGATATTCATCCTTCCCCAGTTGGAAAACGGATGGACTTTGAAAGCTGAAAGTGATTCAGTAATTCATAATTGCCCTATGTAGACTTCTGTGCCAATTGTCACTGTTCCCTGGTGGCATAAATGCATATATTCAAGTATATTTAACTTAACTTTATTCCATTAATTTATTTATTTTTATTTATTTACATTGGATCTAAATGTGTATATAAATAATTATCCATTTAATTATGGCAACTTTGTAAGGCACCATGTATTTAACAGTTGTTCACTCAAGAGGCAAGGGAGAGAGCCTGGGTTTACATTGTATGTAGAGCCTTCTGGCCTCACGCATTAAATTCCAGTATAATGAGGACCTTGTGCTAGTTGTATACTAGACAGGGATTCTGCTTATATTGCCAAAGATCTAGCAGCAATGAAAGACTGAGCAGCAACTGCCAAAAATTATTTGATATTGTGTATGCCCTTCTGCTATACAGCCTGATAGTTGAAAGGGTTCATGTGCAAGAGCAGAATCTGCAAATGAAATGTATGCAGTAAAGCAACATTTGTAATAACCATCTGCTATGCATCCCCTCCTTTCTCTTTATGCATGCAGACACATTCACACAAATTACATAGCTGTAAAACACTATGAGTCCATATTAGTGCTTTGGGATTAATGATATGGTAAAACACATTTTATATTCACTATATAATATTTTTGTCTTTGAGAGGGAAAAAGGTTATTTGAGCCTCAAGGGAGCAGAAGCTGAGATTGGGCCCTGCAGAAGTTGGAGATTTCCAGTGGACCTCCTTGATTTATTTTTTTTTTAAAACTGCAAAATGGATCTTAAAGTGTTGAGAGTGAAAGTAGGTTTGGGGAGGTTGAGAAGGAGTGTTTTAAGTTTTAGAACAAATTTTGGTTTCATTTCTAGAATAATAGTAGTGAAAGAACTTTGCAAAATTACACCATTACATTGTTGAACAGGAGAAAAAACTTCTGTTTATTTTTAAGCCTTTTCCTATGTAACTCCAGCTATCTTTGAATAGAAGTGGTTCTAATTAGCTGCTCTTAGAGAAGTACTTGACAAAATGAATGCTTATGGCTCCTGGTCATTGAGCCAACCTTTCTCCAAAAACAAAGGCGTAGGTCATTTTAACATAGTTTTGTAATATTATGGTTTTAACTTCTTTGCAGTGTATGCTATGAGTTCCTGGAATTTTGTGACCATGAAAACACAAGCTTGATTAATTCTGTATTCACTCTTCAAGATGGTTAGCCTGATTACAAGACAGCCTAAGAAACTGAGATGGTATTTTAAAATGAATTCAAATAATTCTTGTGCCCTGACAATTCTTTTCCCCTTGGAGCATCTCAAAGAGGATAAGATGGAGGGTGACAGTACTGAAGGAATATAAACAGATGAAGACAATTTGTAGACAAATTGCAGACATACGAATCTTGTTAATTTACAGTAAAATGGAACATTTATCCAGACCTCCATCATGTCAAAAAGCAACCAAAGAGAGGCATTTCTAATTTCTCAAGTGCTCTTCAGATTAAATTATGTTCTGCTACAATCACTGAGGAATCCTATTAATGTATATTTGCAATTGCAATGCTTGGGTCAAATTTGGATCTGTTTTTTCCTGGTGATATTAGATCATGGGTTTTTGTTTAGTTGCTTGTACTTCTTCCCATCCTCTGCCAAGTGCTTTCTTTCTCCCAAGTGTTACCAGTACCATAATCATCATCGTTACACCAATTATGTAGGACTCTGTGCTTGTATAGTCTTATTCTTACTGTGTTCTGCTGCAAAAGAATGAAATAATGTAGTCAAATCAACTTTGACCCACTGTTTTCTGACAAGTACGCACTATCTAAACTAGTCCTTGTAAGCCATGCTGGTAACAAGAGTTTGCATAGAATATATCTCACCTAAGTTCAGCCATCCAGAATGAAACATCTGGTTGCAGTTAATCATCTGGATTCCCTTTAAAGTTGTCAGACAGTCTAGCACCTCCAGAGTGTGACTCTTCTCATTGATTTTAGGCATATGTCTTAGACTGAGATGTACCAACTACACCATTTCAAAGTTAGGCATCTAGTCAAAGATAGGAAAGATGAAACCTCACCCTTAGGATTACAGGTTGGTGAGGGTAGTGCAAAGACAAGTCTCCATGCCTAATATCCTTCCTACTTGTAGACACAACAGTGCATAGTTCTGTGCCATTTTAAAGGTCTAATGAAAGCTCTTGCTGTCACGTACGTATGAATAAATGAATCAGCATTTCTCAAATGTCATAGAAAGCTGTTTGAGCTCTGCCAGCCTATTCTCACCAACAGGTGTTCGTTCTGTTAGGATACGAACACAGCAGCTGGGTGAGCTTTCAGAGACCCAGGACTGCCCAGGGGAATGTTCACAAGGACTGTGACATATGCTGCTCTATTTTAAAATTATCAGTGTGCAAACTGTGCACAGGTTTATACAAAGAAAAGCTACATGTCCCAACTGAGTGACTACATGTGTTTCATGGGATTCCATTTACTAAGGACAACAGATGGATATTTTAAGCCTTTGGTAAAAGCAGAAAAAATATATACTAACTGATCCATTAACAGAGTTTCTCCAATGCAAAACAAGAGTCAAACCAAGATAAATGTTTACCACTTGTTTCAGCAGGTAGGACACAGATGCAGTAAAGTCTTTTGGCATTGGTAATTCCCAGACACTTGTCATCATATACTGTCCGAGGAAAAAATATTTGTCATTTTCTTCTAATGAGTACTCAGAATTTTTGCTAGCTGCCAATAGAATTATTGTAACAGGCTGTTGGAACAGAGGGGGAAAATGGACTGCACTTGTGTAGGAAGTCCTTAATTGTTCAGACCACATCTTTCTGTGGATTTCCCTATGTAACATGAAACTAGTTTTGAGCAGTGACTTAGAATAATCACCACTGTGAAGAACTATTTTGTACAATTTCCTACTTCATCTGAAGCACAGTTTTAGTATTGTAAAAGAATGACAAATGAACAAACATGTATTTGAAGTGCTATGAATTGGTGAAGTGGATTAGCATTAAATAAATTTGAAATCAAGACTAACAAATATAAACTTCCTTAGAGCCAGAACAGAAATGTAATGTAGCCATTCTTAAATAAGGCTGAGGATTAAATGATGAAATATTTGACAGAAGCTAATGAGCCATCATCATAAGCAATAGAGTGTTAAAATGGAAATAGGGAATTGCTATGAAACACATTTTTTCTGATTTTTCTGAGTACATTTTTTTCCTACATGCATAAAAATTCTGAACTGCTACTTTCTTGCCAATTTGGAGCTGAAACTAATGGCTTGTGACCATATAATGATTTGTAATATTTAATGTGGATTCTGTGATCCCAAATGTACTTGAAAGTTTTCATATTTTTGTTCTACGTGTGGCAGTGCAGGGAAAATTTCCTCCTAGTCATATGGAGTTACAAAAATATTCATTATTGTGAGATACAAAATTTATACCTTCACCCTTTCTCTTGTCTGACTCTATAGAGCGGAAAACAGATTGAATTCACAGACTTCTCATAAGCACTGCACATTCAATTCTCAGCAGGTGAATGAAGCATCTCAGAACTTTCCTACAAAGGCATTGCAGTGTGGTAGTTGGAAGAGGTGACCCAAGTGACCTACCTGTTTCTGCTAACATCTTTCTATACCAAGTTGGCTGAAGTCACTTATGAAAAGCTTTTTCAAAGGCCATCATCACTGATTTCTCTCTCCTGCTGATGAGGTCAATGACAGAGTTAGTGTTATCATGATTCTTACCTATAAATATTGGTGTGAAAACTCTCATTGACTTCAGCATAAGCGAGGGCAGGGCCATACTAGATACTCTTGGAAATCCCATCTGCTGCATTGCCGTTTACTGCTCCATAAAAATGGGCAATGATTATAATGCATGAAGTATTATGAAAGTTGAAATATTAGTACTTGAAAGAGTATTTAATTAGTTCAGATAGGTCATAGGTAATAAGTACGTACCAATTTTATGAAGATTTTATCCCCTAGAAACACGGATGCTGAGAGCTGGAAAGCATGCTTGCAGTGACCTTGTTTCGATTTTGTTGTGGGTTTTTATTTGTTGTGGGTTTTTTTTTTCATTTGAAGAGAAGTCAAAACACAATGAGGAATTAATTCCTTCACTAATTTGAACCACACAATTCCTTCTATATAAGTAATCTATGTCATCCCCTTTTTTTGAAATAAGTTCCTATTAACAAGCCATGCCATCTAAAAATAATTATCATGAGAAAAATCAGCTTTCAGATTGCTATAATGAAAAAGAGTAAACTTGCTACCACATGGGATTTTTTTCCTATGGTTGGAAACTTTTTTCAGTAGTATCCTTGATTCAGGACACGACTAGGAGGAATCTTTATTGTTATACCAATGTGAAAAGGCAGACTATTTCTTTTTCTGATTTGTTCTCAGTTCAAGACAGTTTTTCTTGACTTTTTTAGTTCTTGAAGCCTGGAAGTCTCACCCTTATAACCCTTCATTCTCTAAAGAAGTAGCTCTCCTCTCAGGCTAAGCAATTTGGCACCTTACTTCCACCATCATGTCATCATGGTTCCACCGAACCTCTCTGAATCTATAGTGCTTAAAAATCTGAGCTCTGCCTTTCCACACCTAACAGAAGTTCATTCTCTCCAGGCCTCTAGGACTGGTTAGGGTACTAGATATTTAGTTTTAATGCTTTGTGTTCCTAAAACATTGGTTTGCATGTAGCCTAAAACCTGAAAATACTCATACCTACAACATGATTTTATGGCCTCTGAAAAATTGCTGCTTATGGAATAGATGGTTGTGTTTACAGTATAAACAGATACATCAGTGCTTGGATGACTAAAAAGTCTAATATGTTTCCTTTAAGATGTAGTCAAAAACCAGTAGTAGACTACTGTGGTATAATCTGGGAAAGTTTCAACTACCACTATTTTTCTTGTACTTCGTGTTGTTGAAGAGAAGACAAGCAGCCATGCCTGTTGATCCAGCAAAACTGAGGACTACATTCATTTTTAAAAGATATCAGGAATCAATGACAAATTAAAGAACATAGCTATAAATTATTCATGGCCGTAAATCCCAATAATTGAAGCATACCACATGATGCAGAACAATAAAAATTTGCATTGCTTGTCATATCCAGATCAATATTAAAGTGATTGTTAAATTGAGATCAGGGGAAAACAGCAAACATCGAAAAAAATCAAAAGTGAACCACAACCTAAAATCCATAATTCACTCAGTCATAAATAATTAAGGTGAACAACCCTTCCTTTTGTAGAATATACAATACATTTAGGGATCAGCACTTGTTTTGATAACATTTCAAAATTTACACTATGCAGCTCTCTTTCTTTGAAGTTTTATTTATTAGCAGCATAAGTTGCTTAGTTCATTGCAATTTAGATGAAAACTCGGAACCACACTTTTAGCTGATGCAAACCTATTTAACTCCACTAAAGACACTGGACTTCCTACCTGCAGGTGATGTAGTATCTTATATCACCTGAAAATTTATCTAGTACATTTGAGTAGGACTTTAAGAGTAAGCCAACACTTGAACAATAGTAGTTAGTGTTATTGTGATTCTTGCCCATAAACATTGATGTGAATACTCTTATTGACTTCAGCATAAGCAAAGGCCTACCCCACACTCTGCTGAAGCTGATGGAAAGGCTCTTCCTGGCTTTGGACCAGGCCTGCTGGTGTGATTTTATTCTCAGATCTAGAAATTTAGTGATCATAACCCTACAACTAAGTACAAAGAACAATTTGTTATGAACTTTGCTCTACCTACCCTGAAAACAATGCAATAGGTCAGTTGCATTATCATTTGACTTCTTTTACTCATGGGGAGTTTATGGGGTTCTACATCCCAAAACAATGGCCCATGATTGCTCCTGAATTTTAACTTCATATCTTCAAGTGTTGATATTCTGGACATATGGTAGCAATAACAGGTTCAGATTCTTCCAGAAAGGCATCAGAAATGTTCATAGTTGTGGCCCATGCAGATGTCTCATGTAAGAGCCTTTCAAATTGCATCCTGATGATGCAAGTGATGTGTTGAATCACATCACCAGGCAGAGGCTCTGGTAGTGTGCTGTGGCTGACAAATGCACCAGGTTCTGCTGCACCTCTCTAGATGATCTCAAATGGGCAAAGAGCCAAGACACTGCATAATATCATCCTGGGATTAAACTGTTGACGTGTCAGCACACTAAATGTGTTAAGCATCATTAGCAAGATTCCTGATTACCTATTTTGAATTAAGTATTGGCAAATGCTATTTACTGCTACAGAAGAAAAAAGTGATCATTTATTTCAAATAATTCTGCCTCTAAATTACTCCAGCACTGGAGTCAAGGTAAAAGTATATTTGTACATATATTATACATTGAATTCAAATTATGTAATAGATAACATTTCCTACCGTGGCAAGTAATGAGAATTCACATTGAATTTTCCACAACAACCATTTGAACTGAAGGAAAGAGACACCCAAGTCCTTCTGAAATGAATGGAAATATGGTCTGCAGTGCCCAGAGGCAGAGTTTGAGAATATTATCCTTGATCTTTTTTGAATCAGTGGGTTGTGTTCTAGTCAAGGACACTAAAAGCTGAATGAACAGTTGTGTTGCTTTCTGACAACCATGCTTAAACTGCCCTCTCTATGCAGAGTGACCCAATGCATCCATTTTTTCCAGAACATACATTTTCCTCTTTCCACTTTTGTCCTACCTGGTATATTTTCTGCTTAGATACACAGCTTAATAACAGATTGCCTTATATATAAAAAAACACATTCATGCATGTAACGTGCCAGTACTGTTTCTTAGTGTGGTGCAAACCTCAGATGTATCATTAACAACCATCTCTTTCCTACTGAATATACAAAATTATTTCTTCATTTCAGATTTGAGACAGAAAAAGTAAATTTTTCAGCAGTGAGTGCATTGTAAAGATACAGTAGTTTCAAAGGATAACATTTTTGGTCCTGTTGTAGATAAATACTGTTTCTGTTCAGAGGGGGTCTTTCCTGTTTGTTTTATTTCATCTGTTCTGTATGTGCTAATTGGAGAGACTATAGAAATTAAAAGCACGCTGTGATCAAACTGATAGCTTATGCCTTACAGTAGACTTTCTAAATGGACAATTTCCAGCTTCATTCCTGTAAACATCAAATATATTGCCTCAAACAAAAGTATGCAATCATCATATAAGCATGTTTTTACACTAGCACTCATTGCAACCAGTGTAACACCCAGTGTCATCAGCAGAGGCTTGTCTATTAGTGCCAAGTACAATTCAAAGATACCTCTAAAATTCTCCTTTTATTCAAATCCTCTCAGTATGTCCATTTGTACTGCAGTGGAATAAGTATTCTCACAACAATGGCAATAAAGGCATCAACTTGGAACCAAATGTCCTCCCATCCACAAAGAACTACTGGAGTATTTCAGAGGGAATGTAGCTTGAGCTGGAGATTTATGACCTAACTATGAAACAGCGAAGGAGGACTAACCTCTTGTGTAAATTAGTTGCTGAACATGGCAAGTAGAAAAACATAAAAATAAAAACCAATGGATAGCAGAGGACGTTCCTGTTATCATGAGATTTAAAGAATGGGGGGGAAAGGGTTACATTACTGACAAACCTCAGAAGCAGCTTCTATTGTATGTGTTTAGTTGAGTGAGGTTTCAAAGCACTCAAGAAATGCTCAGAACCAGAATGAGTCTGTAATCAAGGATCTGCAGAAAACAGACTGCAGGCTGGAGCTGCAAAAAAGATTTTTAAATCAAGGTCTGTAGAAAATACAGTGTTCAAGGAAGTTTACAAATGTTAAGAGCTTGAGGATGAAATACTAGGACAGGTTGTACTATACTGTGCTTATGAAACTTCCTTTGAGAAAGGGGCAAATATTGAACAAGGTGAAGGCATTTCCATAAGCATCATTATCAACATCATCACTACATTTGCAAAGCAGAGGGTTTTTTGCCAGTAGAATCTCTCTCTATCCCTTCTTTCCATTGGTAGGGCCATAACTTTCAATTCAATGTATAATCTTAGCTAGATGACTTCGGATAGGGGATTTCAGACAGTGAGGGTGACACAGAGATCCTCATGAGGTCAGGATTCATCAGAAAATGGAAATGTATCTCTTGAAGGTGGGTGGCTGATGACAAGGAGCAGTAATAGAAGTACAGAGGAAAAAAAAAAGAATTTCTTAGACTTTCTGATGAATATGAAAGACATCCTATTTGTGAAGAATACAGGGGGAGCAATGTGTTCCCCCTGCCAAGCAATGCGCTTTGCCAGCAGGTTCTGGATTGCCAAAGACATGAGCCACTTCAGCTGGCAGAATGCCCTGATGAAATCATCTTATTTGGCAGCTCTGGATTTCTAATGAACTGTTTTCCTAGTTCTGTAGCAAGAATGATTAGTGTGCTGTTGCAACTTTGCAGAAAGAGTGGTGTCAGAAACATCTCTAGAGCATGAGATAGCATCATTGTTGTGCTTTACGGGATCCTGGATATCATTGTCCTAAGAGCTTGCCTTAGGAGGAGTAAGTTAGGAGAAGCTGGTTAAGTTAACCATCAGCCCCTCTGTTATTTTGGACTCTGGCAGGCTTCTCAGCATTGCCATTCAGCAATGGGACAGGGATGCTTTGGGTTTTGACCCTTTTGTTTGCTTTCTCCCCCATATACAAAGTAAAATGGACTGCATAAGGTTTGCAACATAGTGTGCGGTTTGAGCTAGCCTAGATAGATCAAAGGCAAGGACAGTTGGGTCTGGTGGCTACAACTGTAGAAACAGTCAGGTTTGAGCATTTGTATTCAATCATATGGGGGCAGGGGCCACCTGCCTGTAGCAGTTTCTCTCTGCTGTGCTATGAATTAATATGAGAGAAGCCAGGGTTAGTGTTTTCTCACCCTCTTGCTGAGACAACAATTATGTGCCTTACCTTGACATTTCTTGATGCAGAGGTCTCTTTCCAGAGAGCTGGTGTTTGCAGGGTGTTGGGAATCCAGGCAAGGAGATGTGTCCAGGATCCAGGCGAAGCTAGGCAATGTAATCCCAAACTGGCAGCAAGCTGCCCCGGAGCACTGGGTGCACAGAGAGCGCAGAGCCGGCCTCCTTTCCCAGCACTCGATGTTCTTGCTGGTATCGTAGGTTGAGTAGTAGCTCAATGTCCAACTCGCAGAGCACGTCCTGCTCCTTCCCCTGGTGCTCAGGCACTGAAGGTACCCCAGTGCCTCCAGCCCTGCCTTTTAAGGTCCACCCCCCTTGTTAGGCCATTTGCTTTATTATTACCAAACAATTAGCACCTGAGTGTGATGACCAGGAGGGCTGCTCTGTCAATCAACAATCAGGTAGCCCTCTGGTCAACCTCTACACAGGGTTTCCGTATTTCTGTGGGAATTTTGCCAGCATCCGGCAGGTAATCCATCGGGTGCTGGGAAGAGCTTTGGACCCTTTTCCCTGCATTGGAGAGACTGGGGGCTCACCCCAACCACTTCAACCTAGACAACATTTAATGGCATAAAGGTATGAAAGTTCACTTTTTAAAAGAAATTAAGATGTATAAGGGTTATTTAATGGAAGAAAGCTATGAACATCTGTGGCATCATGGTGCTTTTTACACGTAAAAAGATTGTTTGAGACACCTGCTTAGCAATGATGCCAAAGCCAACCTACTTCATTAGCTTTGATAGATGACCAGTGCCATCTAACAGCCTTGATTCTGACAGACAGCTCATTTGTTTAGCCATATAAAATCTGTCTAGTTAGTTCATAAAAATGTGTATATATATAGTTGTAAAGAAAAAATTGAAGCTTTTGAATACTGAAACTTTAATCCATCTAGTTGTTGAATTTGGCACAGAACAGTGATCAAAATTTGGATTTGCAGAAAATAAGTAAGTCCCTTGAGTTACTTTCCTGTTCTTTGGGCATCATCAGACAATCTTTTGCACATATAGATGTAATGACTGAAGTAATTACCATCTAGATATTTCATCTCATGTAGTGCTGAAAAAAAAGTTCTGTTTATTTAAAGAGAATCCTGTTATCTTTGACTATCCTGGGATTTATTTTTGTCTAATTCAGCTGACTTAATAGAGAAAGCAATGAGCACCACAGACACAATCCTGTCTGGTGTTTCAGTGTGGGACCATAATTGCTGGCTGAGGTAAGAACAGGCAGGGGTGATTTCCTATGCTTTTACAGCTAGGTCCATGCATAGAGCATGTCCTTGACACAGCAATACCAGCTCTGCTGCTAATGTAACGCTTTTCCAGTGAATAAATTAAAAATTCTCCTCCTAAGGAAGCACCTTTCACAGGCACAGTACTCATTAATATGTAGCTTTTATTTCTAAAACCCTGGCTTCAGCTAAAAAAAACCCTTTCTTATGCATAGTTATTCATATTGCCTTCTCATAACTTCCTGGGGTCTTAACCATGAAGAAAATTACTGCATTGCATTAGTACATCCATAAATGGCAATAAGCCTTGTTAATTGTAAACACCACTGTGGATCTGCATGTACTTTGAGAGCAAATATGATGGGAGCACTTTGGAACCCAGCATATTTTTCATTAGTTTGTATAAACATATGATTTGGTTTAGTACTCTGTTCTTACCATTATGGTAATTGGGATCCCAGTCCAAAACTGTGCTGAAGCTCAGGCCTAACTTTAAACCTGTGTCTAATCCTGCTGCCTTCACTGGGACTTGGCAAGAACGCAGGCAGTACACAGGATGGGACTCTATGGGATGAGGGAGGTTTAGGAAGCGCATGTAAAGAGCTTGCAGTGGTACCTGTCTTAAACCCCCTGCCTGAAGGTCAGCATAACTCAGCTTACTGCAGAAACTGTGTACACTGGATATTTTAAAGTAGTGTCTTAGGATAACAGTTTGACTGTTGGGGTTGCTGTTATTGTGGATTTTACAACTGAAACTTACTTTCAGAATGTGCAGGCTTTGGCATTATTATGTCCACGCTTGAACCCGGGTAGAGGAGAAAGAAAGGGAGGGAAACATCCCACTGTCTTGTTGCTAACATTCCTGACAACTGTGCTAAAGACACTGGAAAAGCACCATACTGCTAATGCTGCCATCTGAGCAATAAGACATGCCAAATTCTAAAAAACACCTCCCTCAGGGGAGCAACTGAAAGCTGTTTATAATAGACCAGAAACTCCTGTCTAAGATTTATCAGTGACTGTCACAGGTGAGAAATGTTTACTAACAAAGCCAGAACAAGTGACAGAGAAGGTGATGACTCCTTCAGGATGCTCAGCCTTTGGAATAATTCATCTTTCAGCAAGCAGCTCCAGCAAGTCCCAAAACAGAGCTTTCAGCAGTCCAGCTTGTGCACAGCAAAAGCACTCCCTTCCCTGGGCAGATCTAATCTAGCCCCATTGTATCTGCAGCTACCCTGAGGTGGACAGGGGAAACGGAAAATGGATCAAAGTGGGTCTGATTCTGACCTCCATGAGAGCACTGCAGAGTTTCATTTCCCTGTATTTGATTTGTTTGAAATATTGGCTTACGGTCAGGCCTTAGATAGATAACAATCTTAGCAACTGAATACTGTACACACATCCTGTTTTCTCCCACAGTCTTATAATTTTTTAGCAATATGAATTATGTGTATCTGGAGAGAAAGAGACTGGGCTCAGTGGTTTCAGAAGTAGGGGTTACTGACCAAACTATTGCTCTAACACACACAGGCCCTTCAGAGATCATGCTGAGTGCCATCACATGGCACGTGAAGGGCAACCAGGGGATCAAGCCCAGCCAACATGGGTTTATGAAAGGAAGGTCCTGTTTGACCAACTTGATCTCCTTTTATGACAAAATGACCCTCTTAGTAGATGAGGTAAAGGACACTGAGAAGTTCCTGAAAGAAACGAGGATCCCTTTGTTAGATATCTCATTATGTTATATTTTGACTGCTCAGCCAGTTTCTCATTTTTAAAATAAACCCTTCATTCCAGGTTTGCTGCAGTACTTCACAATCTCAATACAAGACAATCTTGTTTCTCACCACACTGACATGTACTGCTCATTACAGCTATTAACAGGTCTATGAACAGGGGAGTCAGCGCGTTATCAGGTGTGATGGATGTGTAGCATTTCTGCTTTGCATGTCTCTTTTTAGCTGATACTTTGTGCCAGGAACTGTACATCACAAAGCTGTACATCTTTTCTGTTCTGTGGGCCCATATTAAGTCTTCCTATTGAAAGTCTGTTATAACATAAATATTAATCAAAAGTAGGCTAAAGGAAGATAGTATGTGACTAATACAAAAGGTGTTTCCAAAGAAACTGGTTTTTCATGTACCTTTTTCAATTCTTGAGATCATCATTAACTTCTGCTTCTAGTGGGGCTTTTGTTGTGGCCTAGATCACTGGGCCTTGACAAATGCAGATACTAACGCTTCCTTTTTCATATACTGACTCCCCTGTTTTGACTGCAAGCTCTTTGGGAAATAGATGACCTTTACTACATAGCTTTAGAAAGAACCAAAATTGCACTCTAACCTCAGTTGCTGTTTATGTGCTCTAGCTTAAATAGTGCTCGATAAAAAAAATTACCTGGATTTTTACATCTATATCTTTACAGTAGAGTCATTGAGAAGTTCCCCAGCAATGTTTAAAGGCTTAAAAAGAAGTTCCATTGAAACTCTTCTAGGTACCTTGAGGTTACAATACACTGTGATGACCAGCAGTTTGCAAATGGTAGCCTGCAGCCATAACAAGAATCTTGCTTGATTTCTCTATTCAATAGGGAAAGAATAAAGCAATAAATATGCATTGTGCTTTGCTCCGTGAAAAAAAGCACAAACAGGAACAGACAACAACATTTGGAGCAAATGCTATTAAAACAGAGACAGGTTGCAGCCTGAAGGCTTCCCTTAAACATCTACTGTGTATAATCATTGCCTACAGGACCTCCATTTGGCTGAACTATTCAGCATCCAATGATAATTAGATGGACCACATCAATCCAAATGATTACCAAATGAACTTTTATCCTTTCTTCCACCTCTCTTTCTGCACCATAAATGAAACCAGCTTCCATCATCACCCCTTGATAAACTTACTACTTTCCCCTCCATGCTGTGTATGTTGATCTATTGCTTCTAGGATTCTTTTTCTTCCTTTTTAAAAATTTTGGAGAGCTTTACAAGAGGAAGAGGCAAAGGAATAGAGTCAGGCATCTGAGACAGCAATAATAAAACTGGGTGGCAGCTGGAAAAAATATTCACGTGAATTAGGCAAGATTCATGGATACTGAAAGAGACTATGATTCCACTGACACCAACAACCTAAGAAATGTGTACAGATACACGTTTCTCTTATATTGCCATACACAGCTCCAGCACTGCTAAAGGAATCCCCTGACTTTCCACTAACACAGTGCAATCCTCTTTCTCTCATACTACCAAATACATTTATATCTAAATCACAGAATTTATTACTTTATATTTCACTTTTTGACACATACTCATGGCTGATTCCCAGAGTTACTTCTTCCCGCAGCAAAAAACATATTAATACCCTTGCAAGTGAGTAGCTAGAGAATTCATTATAAGAGGAAATGGTTAGACAAATACGAACCTCAGAGTAATTTAATCTATGTATCAAAATACTTGCCATTCTGAATACATTGAAAATGGAAAGCATGATAGAGATCTGGCTTTGGAGTAGAACCAAAGAAAGTCACTGAAGTAGTTTTGAAATTGAAGTACTCCCAAACTGAAGTACTCGCAAATTGAAGTACTTAAGATTTTTTAATTGCAATGAACAGCCTGGACTTCCATGAAATCAGATTTTGTTTTGGTCTTTTTGTTGTTAGGTTTTTTTCTCCCAACCAGATTAGAAATGCAACACACTGAGGGGAAGACAATATGTTGTAGCTTCAGTGAAGCAGTAGATAGACTTAAAAATCTTACTTCAGAAGTGGAATGGACTATTGATACAAGCAATCTCAAAGCACTGTATCGATCACTCCATTCAGAAATGCATACAATTTCCAGTCTACCACAGAATCTAAAGTGTAATCTGCTAGGATTGAATGTAATACATTAATGCGGAAAAATACAGTAATACAAGGTTTAAAACCTTAAATATCTGTAGTTGAAATGGTTTTACCTTTATCAAAAAACCCCCAAGCACAATGCAGCTGAATGTCTTGCTCTGCTCCAGCATGAGCATCTTAAATTCTTTTTCTTTTTTTTTTTTTTTTTTCCAGTGAGTCAGATATTGTCCTCTCTATAGCCTGAGGCAGCCTTCACTGCTCTTCTGGGGGGTACAGCATTGTTATCAGCCTAGATATTACAATGCCCAAATGCCATGCCGTCTAGCAGGGGAGATGTCGGGACTGTAAAGCTTGGGTTTATTTTTACTGTAACAAATTAGTTTGCTTCACAGGTACACAAATGCCAAACCAGGGAGTCTTAGAGCACACAGGTAATTCAGTCTCAGAGAAATCCCAGGTCAGCACAAAAGCCTGGTATTAGTGGAACCAGTCCTGCCTCACGCCTATGCTTTAATCAGTGACTAAGAGAGAAGGTGACAACTTCTGCTGTTTGCACAGAGTCATCCCCACTGCTGCTCAGAACCTAAACCATTAAAATAATTCAGTTGCTGAAGCTGTATGCAGCTCTCAGGAACAGAGCTCCCTGGCTGGCCAGGACGCTGCAAATGCAAGGCAGGCTGCATCGGTGGGTGGTGTCACATGGGCACGGCAGATCTACAAGAGTTTGCCATGCAGACCTGCTCATTTAAGAGAAAGCCAATATCCATGTGTTTTCAAACCATTATAAAACTGTAGATTAATATTAATTATAATATTGATGAAGCTAATTGATGAGGCTATTGATGAAGCCTCTCTACTCCAGCTGCTAGAGACATTGTACTCACAGGCTCTTGTCCTGCTGGGGGACTTCAAGCACCCTGACATCTGTCTCTCCAGTTACTTCAAGAAAGCCTGAGCAATTTGGGACAACCTTATTTCTCTGTGTTCTCAATTTTACTCCAGGAGTGCAAATACAACAGTATAAATAATGCATGTAGATCCAGATACACATTCCTGACCGATACAGTTTCAGGTCTTTATGTTTTTAGCCAGTGAAGAAACTATTCAACCATAAACTCAAAGCAACAGTTGATTTTTGTGCTTTCTGGGTTGGTTGTTGTTTTGGTTTGTTTTTTTCCCAGAATACAACATATTTGTATAACATCTTGAATTCTTCAGGAGTCTGTTATAAAATTTGTCCCCTTCCACTAAAATACCTTATTGGTTGATTTTGGTTGTTGGTTTGTTTGGGTTTTTTAATGTAAAAAAAAAATACAGTCTTGATGGCTATGTTCTGTATTCTGTTATTCTTCCAATGATTCTTTAGCTTTTACATCCTTACATAGCTAATAAATACACCATACACGTTACTGATGACAACAGTATACCATGTTCAGGTTATACTGAAGCATTTTTATGATGGAGTTTCCTGTTCAAGTAACACCACAGATGTCATAGTGCTACCGAACTGTGGAAAGTTGCAGAATCTGATTGTGACATTGCCTCTGCTAGGGATGCTAGGATGAGCTGGGAAGGGCTGTTGCTGAGCATGTAGCAGTTCATGCTAAGGGGCTGTGCTGGTTTTGTCTGGGATTGAGTAAATTTTCTTCATAGTAGCTGGTGTGGGGCTGTGTTTTGGATTTGCTGAAAACAGTGCTGATAATGCAGAGATGTTTTCGTTATTGCTGAGCAGTGCTTACACAGTGCCAAAGCCTTTTCTGCTCCTCACACTGCCCCATCAACAAGTAGGCTGAATGTGTACAAAAGGTTGGGAGGGGACACAGCTGGGACAGCTGAGCCCAACTGACCAAAGGGATATCCCAGACCATATGACATCATGCTCAGTATATAAAGCTGGGAGAAGAAGAAGAAAGGGGAAAGCGTTCAGAGTGGTGTCACTTGTCTGTACAAGTAACCATTACACATGATGGAGTCCTGATTTCCTGGAGTTAGCTGAACATCTGCCTGCTGATGGGAAATAGTGAATGAAGTCCTTGTTTTGCTTTGCTTCCATGTGTGGTTTTTGCTTTACCTACTAAACTCTTTAACTCAACCCACGAGTTTTCTTACTTTTACTCTTTCAGTTCTCTCTCCCCTCCCTGCTGGGAGGACAGTGGCTGTGTGGGGCTTAGTTGCCAGCTGGGGTTAAACCACAAAGGCTAAATACAGGATAATTTATGCTGCTACTTAAATGCAAGACGCTAGCGAGCTCTCATTCCCATGAAATCATATCATAGTTTGAGCATTTGAACCAGTCTCAGGCAGAGATTCCAACCTCCATCTGGTTTATTCTCTACTATTTTTAATGTTTCCACATCTGCACATGCTTATATTCTTATTAAAAAGGTGTTATATAAACCAGTTTCACTATTGCTACTGTTAGAAAATATGAGTGTAATTTCTTTCCTGGAGGGAATTTAACACACAAGGAAAGTACTGTTTCCCTGTATGTGGTTTGAAAATTTACGAGGACTGACAGGCTTTTGTCTGTGTATCCTTACATTTACGACAATGTGATTCCTTGCTCAGTACGATTAGCATGTACCAGATCTACAGCCCTGACAGGGCTTCTTTGTTCATTTCTTAGAGGACACAAACCATCACTAACATGTGACTTACCATTCTTTATCCGAGTCCATTTCTGTGAACTCACACCAATAGCCACCCTGTATAAAATGCACCTAGCTACACAGATATAGGGGCTTTCAGAGTCCCCCATGGCACTGCATCTGACAGTCTAGAGGATGAGGAAAAATAAAAACCAAAATACAAAATATTGATCTACTTCTGTTCTTTCATTTATGCAGCTAATTGTGTGTGTTTGTGTGCGTGTCTCTGTGGGTGTGTATTTCTTGGTGTATATGGATGTTTAAACCAGAATAATTACTTTTGCATGCAGAGCAGTTAGTACTCTGAATTCAAATTAGAAAGCAAAACCCACTCCCATTTCATTTACTAGGCAAGGAAATTGTATGGAATTAGTCAATTCCTCTTCTTCCTCTTCATTTCAAATAACATGTTCTGTTTTAATAGAGTCAAAAATAGTCACAGTTGGTACTCACTGTAGGCAAATGAAGAGCAACAAGATGAGTAAGCTTGAGAGGCTGGTTAACTTTCTGGGGTAAAGCAGGGTAGAGGTTTCAGTATTTGTCTTACTTCTTAGCAATCACGTAAACAGGATTTCAACCACACTTGTACTGGAAGATGACTGTTCTTTGTTGAAATACAAACTTGTCAAATAAAATAAAAATGTGAAAATAGGAACATGCGAATTTCCCAGTTATGCATGAAACAAAAAGATTTTTTTTCCTACACCCAAAAAAGTGTGCATTACTAGCAGGTCCTACTTGTCTAGTTTAGGTGCAGAAACAATACCATCTGCTTATAAAGCACGGAGGATTAACACTTTTGGTAATCTGGTGGAGGATAGAATTCATTCTCATTTTCTCTGTTAACAAGAGTGAGTAAGAAATACATCTGCAGAAAATCAAAGCCTGTATTGATTTGGGTTCAGGACAAGAGCTAATTTCATTAGAACAGTTATAAGTAACTACATAATTTTCAGTTATCTACAAAAGAAATATTACATTTTTAAGCTATATTATTCAGCCTATCTCCGAACCCTTTCAGTAAAAATCTCACCTCAATTTGTTAAGAATTTTTTGGTCACTGGCTGCACCTTTACATGACCAGCAATCAAGAAGGCTGAGCTACATTAAAAAATCTAACTTTCTGCTTATGGATTTTTAATTACTCTCAATGACTCTCTTTTTTTGATCCTTATTACTTGTTTTACTAAACAGGATCCCAATCCAACAGCTATTCAACTCAGTTTTGATCTGTGACAGTTTCTTTTGTTTGCCCTACAGACCATCAGGATCAAATCATAGCTGAATGATGTGGTAAAACAAATTGTTTCATGAACAGCAGAAATGATAAAGTCTGGCTTCCAGATAGTTCTTGTCTTATTACCACACTCACCCTTATCTCCTCCAGTAACTCCCATTTCCTCACAGCTCTACCACAGTGCCTCTGCACTTCACATTCCCAGTGCTCATGGTATTAATTCTCTTTGAGAGCAGCTCCCTCTTGTCCCCAGGCCCTTTCCCTGCTATACTCTATGTCAAACCTGCCATCCTGCCATGCTGATAGCTTTGCCTTGTGCTATGCAAGCAAGGAGTTGCCTGGTTGCCTTGGTTATACAGCTGCCATAAACTCAGCTGAGATCAATGGAGTACTCCCTATTTTTCTCTCACTAAAGATTCTTTCTCATTTATGCAGCTTCCAATTATAACAGAATATGTAGGAACTTACTTAACATCTTCTGGATCTCTCTGTGCTATCAAATTATTTGATACTTGCAAATTTGATTGGAGTTTGCCAAAAAGTCAAAATCTGCTAGCAAGACTCACAGATAGACGGACAATGTTATCATGAGTTGTGTTTCCTTAAAAAGCTAGACTAAATGTTCCCAGAAGAAGGTTACAGTCTTATAAAATCACAGACCAGGTATGAATTACAGTGCACTGGCAGCCAAATCATTCATTTTCAAGAATGGGGTCATAAAAGAAGAGTTCATTGGCTCACGAGAAGTAATTCTGATGTACATTTGCAGGAGAGTGCATAAAGCTCTCAAGGTTACTGAATGTGCAGTGAGGGAAGACTTGTTTTCAGCTCCCAGGCTGCAAGTCATTGCAATCCCAAGCAAGCAATCACAGTTAAATAGCTAATCCTGTTTATTCTAGAATTTAGCTTGAAACAGAGCTGAAAATCTCAGCTCCCTTGGATTTTGCACCTGGAAACTGAGTTTAACATTATCATGTAGTCTTATGTCTTTGCAAGACTGAATTGCATTCTGAGATGCTCAGTTCTAGGGGGAGTAATTTTCATTTTATTCTGTCTCTGAAGTTTACTTCTCCCTTCTGCTTTTTTAACAGGAAAAGAAAGTGAGCTTTGCTCACAAAGACACTCATGCAAAATGTCAAACCATTGTCCTCTAGCTACACATTCAACAGATGTTTAAATCTGCAAGTTCCACTGGAGAAATAAACACACTGCTCACAGCATTGCCATACCACGCTACCTCTTTACAAGACACACTGTGCATAGCTAAGCATCAAAATAGGTCCCTAGTACTCTTTCTTATTATTAAGATATGACCAAATAGACTTCACATTTTAATGAAGTTATCTTCTAGAGCAATGATCATGATTTAATTGCTTCAGTAGAGACTATAAAAAAAATCTTGTACTTTTACATGTCTCCCTGCTGTCAACACTGGATTTTTTCCACATTTGTCTTTCTATGGAATGAGGAACCACTTACCAAGCACAAACAGCAACTAGCAAGCTGAGAAAACCCCAACTGAAAATGATTACTTTAAGATCTTTGCCTTTTTCCTCCCTGTCCTTCAAACAGAAATTCTTAAAAGTTAACAAACTGAAACACTGCCCACATCTGTGAAACTATATCTAATCAAATTCGTGGCTGCGGTGGTTGCCTGGGTAACAATCAGACAAACTCAGCTCATACAAACAAACTGCAAACAGCAGAAGGAAACGTGCTTTAAGTGGAAGCATCTACTCAGTGCTTGAGCCTTGTTAATCTAAGAAACAATCATAATATCTTACTCACAAGGTAGTGGTTGAATGGAGGGGGAATATTGTATGCTGATTCGCTTGCTTATGAGGATAGGGCAGACATGTTAAAGGTGGTGAGCAATTTAATTTAAAAGTACAGTTCCACTTTTATCAGTTTCCTTTTCTTCTCCCCAAGAATCACAGCATGGTGTTTGGAGGTAACTATATGTCACTGCATAAAAGAGTGATTCATTACTTCTTTTTCAGCACACAGTTTAAGTTGTCTACGTTTTCCCCTCATAGCACAAGGCCCTTAATTGATCAGCTTCATTTTAGACTCCTTCTAATGATATACAGAAGAGATGGCTCTTCCCAACGTCTATAGATGCAATAGGCACTGCAAAGGCCGCCGTTTCCACAGCAATGGGTACCATGTGGGAGCTCTGAGCCAAACTTCATCTTCACCCCATCCCTCCCCCCTTACGTCTGACCACACAGGTTTCCTTCTTCACACTTGTAACAGATGCTTCCGGGAGAATCCAGCTACACTTGGATGGGTGAATGTCCCTTACACAGTTAAAAATAGGAATTGTATAGACAAGTATTGCCTTCAGGGCTTACATGATTTTCAAATTATTCTAGTTTGTTAACCTCACACATTCAAAAATTATGTTTTAAAAAGTAAGATTTACTTCAATAAAATCTTAAGACTTGAATAATTAATATCTTTGCCATGCAGTTTTTAACTTCTGGGTTGTAAGACTTAAGCCTCTTTTCATACTGATGTTGGCTTGAAAGTTAGAGGGGTATTTATTGGTGGTGTTGCTTTAAATTACTAAAATGTAAAATTCTTACAAAATAACTCAGACCTAGGACAAAGAATCTAATATAAACAATCATTATTGTAATATTCATGGTAGCATGCTATAAATCAGGTGTATTGCAGTTCTGCTGTAACACTAGTTTTAAAGAAAAAAAAATAAAAGAAAAAAGTAGCATGTTCAAGGTGATGCTCCTTAACGAAACCTGAATCACTTGCCTGCTAAAAGTAAGCACTGCCGCGTAACATATTTTTACTGCAGATTCACACTGCTATGTACAGCATAAAGACCCTAAATAGTGCCTTATCTCATGGGTTTCAAGTTGGTGGGTGTAACTGTAAAGCTGAAATCATCAGTAAAACCCAAATATAAAAATGCTGTTTGGAACACAAGGTCGCATCCTGCTCACAGGAGCAGAGCTAACACAAACAAAACTAATGTGTGAAAGGTACATCAGCAGGATGGTTCCTTGCTTAGCCAGTGAATAAGCCTGTTGCAGTAGCAAGAATCAAATGCTGGCACTTTGTCACAGTCAATTTTCCCACTGAGTTCATAGCTCTGTTTATTTTGGAGAATTCACTTTGCTCTTAAGCAAGCAGTAGCCATGCACTACATAATGCTGCACTGTTTATATGGCACAGATTAACAAAAAACAGCTGTGAAGTAAATGCTTTCTTCACAGATCCTTACACTTGTCATGTTTGTATGGCTGAGAGTAGATTTTGTAAAAAGCTTCACCTCTGTGCATGGGTTTGCAGGCACATGTGCACATGGGAATTCTCACCTCCTACTCGGTATAATCAGCTGGCAGGGAGCTCATAAATCGCCTTAGACCCTGGTGTTAAGTCAAAGAGAGCTGCTGATCATACGGTGTTTAAATTTAACCAAACAGAGGGACTTTCTCTAAAAGACTAATAAAGATAAGGGAAAGATTTCTGCTGCATCAAGAGCTCTGAATAAAGTCCGTGGCTGGGTTCTGGAGGAAAAGGAGAATTTCTGTCTCCTGGTATTTTAGTTTAAAATACTATTTTTAAGAAAATGCCATGCTGTTAATCAAGAGCAACTAGCTATCTGACAATCCCTCGTCTTTTGCCCCTTTCTCAGACTACAGTCCACTTACGTGCACATTAAGCAGATTGTGGAACAGTGTGCCCAGGATTGGAACAGGAGCAAGAACCATCTCCTGCAGCTACTGCAAGCACTGGCCTCCAGCTACTGCACAGTTCAAGCTTTGACCAAATGTCTTGAAGCAGCTGACTTCTGTGGCTGCTAGCTCATATGCTTTTCCATGCTGCACTAAATACAGAGGAAAGTATACAATATAAAGTTGTGAACATGAACAAGCAAATAAGGAATACACCATAAATGCAAGGATAGCCCTCAATGTTAAAGCATCCACCATATATGCCTCTACCAACCTTACCTAGAGGATTTTGCTAGGTAAGATGAGGGAACTGTCACCTGTATTTATTGAAATCAGTAATAAGTGTTGTAAGAATTTTTCAGGACTACTTTTTATTGTTTGTGTTTTCTTCAGAATCTGGAAAAATGTGGAAAATCTTCAATTTCATAAAAATTTTCTCTATAGGCTTTTGCACACATACCAACCTGAAAAAAATTACTTAGTTTTCAGCAATGAAAAATTAGATTTTTTTTTTTCCCAGTGGTTTAGCAATAAACACTTAAATATTATTTAAAGCTTATTGCAAAGCAGAACATTTTAATCTTTAGTGTAGTTTGTGGAACATTTTTTTCCTGATACATATTTTTTATCCCTTCCCTGACCCCGTACCATGGTTTGTCTAGCTCTAGAAAAAAAAACAAGTCACGATACTGATGACTCTCTGTGAAAGCAGCAGGAGAATGAAAAGGTCTGTTGCTTAGTATGACTTTTTCCTGAAAGATCTAGGTTTTTTTGTTTGTGCATATTTTATTATTGCTGAGGCATTTTAGTATTAACTCTGAGCATCCTTTCTAAACCTAGCTTGAAACTGAATGGTTAAAATGAGTGAGTGAATGAATGACTGAATGAATGAGTGGATGAATGAAGACTACATTAACCTGGAAAGTAGAAACTGAGGCAACAGCATGCTGTACTCTGAAGTAGTACAGAAAGAAACAGATGGCAATTGTTGATCCTAAACCCAGTCATTTTGTCTGAGAGAAGAAAAAAAAATCTCAACAAATTAGTGCTAAATGAAAGATACCCTTAGCAAACTGCCTTGTATAGGGAATTGTGTTAAAATGTAGCAGGCATGAGGAGATAAAATACAAAACAAATAGAAGATGAAAGGCACACTATGTACACATTTATTTTTGCTTTAAAACTCATATTTTTGTGAGAGAGTGTATTATTTTCACTGACAATAAAAAACCCTGGGGCATTTAGTGTCTATATTACAGAGACGTTTTTTTTTTTAACCAATGAACTTGTTCCCTGATGCAATAGTCTCTGTGAAGACAAGCATCTACATCAGCAATTTGTTGCCTGCTCACTTGACATTAAATATGAAATTCAGCCATCAAAGTCTACCAGAGCCATCAAAACCACAAACCCACAGTCATCAACGCCTACTGTAGTCACAAGAGCTGAAAGCAGAACATACTACAGAACACTATTTCATAAAAGTACAAGAACATTATTTTTACTTTTATCTCCTGCACATATGTCCCAGGAAGAACTCACAATCTGTTCTTCCCATTTCTGGAAACAATGCACTAAACTTTGCGAACACTGGTCTTCTGCATCATTGAGGTACCTGTGGTTACATAGATGTAAAGAGCTATTGAATTATATCCTGCTTCTTTCTGAGTTTCTACGCCAGTGAGAGTTTCTGCAACAGCAAATACCATAGGTCTGAACCAGAGTCTACCATAGTTGACAAGGAGATGTCATTAAATTACAAATCTGAATATCTGAATAAATTAGGCAGCTGGTACAATCCCAGCTGGTCTCTATTTATATGCAAAGCAAGAAAAGGGGAGAGGAACAGAGTCTAGTTAGAATAAGGCTTTTTTAAAGTTCACATAATCATTCCATGGTATCCACTCAAAATAAAATTATACTTGTTCTTCCACCACTTCCATGAACAGTGACACCACAGAGCCTAGATCTGTTGGTAAAAGTCATCCTAGGGCTACTCAGATCAATGGAGCTTTTCCGACTCCAGGAGATGCTACCAGAGGGTCTCCATGCTCCCTGCCAGTGAAGGGTGAGCCTACCTCCTCCATCCCCACAGTGAAGGCAAGGTTGGGAACATAATCAGCTTTTTGTCAGGGAGCAGTGGGCTCCTCAGTGTCACAGCTGCCCAGAGGTCAAGTGTCCTATAAGTCATAAGATACAGACTCATTACTGACATCAGCAAGGAGTAGGCTTGTTTGCCTTGATGATTTTTATTTGGCAATGCTCAGTCTACAAACCTTCAAAATAAATGCTCTCTCTGTTCCTGCCACACAGTTGTACCCTCTGCAGAATGGCAGTTTCCTCACACTATTTCCAGAAAATAGTGCAGGATCTGCTTGAAAGTTAGTGCTAATGCTGGCATTGGCATCTGCAGAGCACATAGAAAGAAAGATGATAAAGCCCTCAGTACCTGATTCTGCAAGATATCACAGATGTTGTTCTTCCTCCCATCCATTCAAATGTCTGTATGAACTCAGTGCAACAAACTCTTTCCTGGAAATCTTCTGTGCCTTCCAGTAGACATTTCAGATCAGAATTTCCTGAGAAGTCAAACTCAACATTGCCTAAACTCAGCAAACTTCCTTCCTTTCCCCAATACACATCCTTTTAGAAAGATGTCCACTGCTGTCCTCTAAGGGGTTACAAAAAATGAAGGAGGGTGAGACTATACCCTTTTGGTGCTCTCCTAATTAAACAAAGAGACTTCACCACTCACACACCAGAGATAATTACCTAAAGAGAATAAAGTGCTGTGAAGGAGGCTGAAATGCACTGTATGCATTATGCAGTAGCTCATCCCAGGTTATGGTGTACTAAAAATGGTGGTGATCTGTGTTCTGCCACTCCACTTTGGTGTTTAGTCTTGGATCACAGAAGAGCTTGACAACACCTTGCTGTAAAAATAAAATGATAGATTTGGGTCTGCATTTTACAGTCCCACAACACTGATCTTTGATATTTCTTAGGCAAACTTTCTGTTTGAGCTTTGGAGACGGTTTTATTGGATTTTTTTTTCCTTGCCTAGCAAAGATTTGTTGCTCATATTCAACCTCTGAAATCTCTTGCGCACTTACTGTCATACTTTTTTTAAAAACAGCATTTGATCTTGCAGAATAAATAGTATAAATAATTCATGAGAAAGACATTTTTAAGTCCAAATTCCACTCTTCCTTTCTTCCACATACTTTTTCATTTGGCATTAAAACTATTATAAACAGGCACATTTTGGTAACAAGCTAGACTCCCTGTGGATAGCAGGAGTATTATCAGTTAGAGAAGCCAAACAATGCACACAAAAACCCCTTACATAAACCATTGGAACAGCAAATATTGCCAACGCAGTATTGATTCCGCCTACTCTTGAATTATGTTAAAGCTTTTAGTTCCATGCTCACTTGCTGTTTTTACCTTAGGACCGTATTACATTTAGTCATAAACCTTTCTGGGACCTTATACTACAGTCAGGGCATTTGAACATGAATGTCAGCATTAGTAGCATTTTCAAGTTTGTGAGTAACATTTACTTTAAAAACACAGTTCCACAAATCCATGTTCCTAGGGTAATAATTTGTTACATTAATATGTTGTGTAAGCCATTATTTAATACTTTTATAAAGTATATGACATTGCAAAGTCTTAACTTTATCACATTGTTTCTTGGATGATGGACAGTGATCAACATTTTATACCAACATGTTACAATCAGTCTCCAAAATCTTTCAAAGCCACAGCATGGCAAATTATATTGGCTGTTCTTTAGCAAAAGGGAACAGCTTTAAGAATCCATCAACATTTTGTGTCCCCTCTGGCTCATCAGAAATGCCATCAGATGAGGAGAACATTTCTGTTTCAAACATCCTACAACAGAGACTGGATGATAGGGCAGAAAGAAGAACCTGCTCACTGTGTACAACCCAGCTACAGCTGTTTCTTGATGGCAAACAGGGGAAGACTGCTGTTCCTTGGCTCTGTTCCTTGTAGGTACTTGGGGTGACCCTAATAATAACTAGGTGGGGTGATACTCCTTGCATAGAGTGGTGGTGCTCTTCCCTGGAGGAGGAGGGATAAGGAGACCAAGCATGATCCCCAAATGTACAGCTTCCCAGAGAACTCAGGGCTGTCTTGTGGCCTGGAATCACTTAGCTCTGTCCCTCACTTGCTTTGGAGTACACCTTTCATCAAGATTGCTGCTCTTACAGCTCTCCTCAAGGCTCACAGAAGAACATCAGGGTAAATTAGCCCATCTATTTTTATTTGGCAGGAATTCAGCAAAACATGGTTTAGCAAAGTGCTTAAACAAATGCTTAACCTTAACCTTGCTATTAAGAACCTAAGAAAGTGCTTTGATGGTTTAAGAGCAAGAACTACTGCAAGAAAGTATTCATGGTCTGTTACACAACAGGAGGCTTGAGAACTGAGGGGGAGACTGTTTTCAAGCTATGCCAGGATTTGTGCATGTGGTATGGGACATAGAAGATGAAGATCAGGGCCATGTATGACCACAAAGCAGGAAAATGAAAAAAAATAATAAAAGGGAGAGATTGCATAACACTGCTTTTTGACAGTGTTTCAGCTTTACCAGCTTGTGTCTTGGGCTGCTTCACCCTCTAGATACAAGTCCCACAGAGACGCAGAGGTGAAGACCTTAATTTCTGAGGGTACACAGACTTAACTCCACTGCCCATAGGTGGGGTGGAGAGCACAAGTACAAAGACATTGCTTAGCTTCTGTCTTCCTTACACTAGGGCCTGTGCCAATAACTCATATAACCACTGCTCCATCAGCCATGGGAGTTAGAAGCAAACAGAACAACTTTTGAGTGATAATGGGGGTACTGAAGTTCCAGGTGGTAGTTTCACTACAGGTTCATAACAACTCTCACTTTGCAATACAAACACTGCCTACTGGTGTTTACTCCTGCTTTTTTCCAGACTAAAATGAGACAATACATTTGCACATGACTCATGTCTTCATAATGCATTTTACCTCCTGCAAATTTGATATAAATATAATTATTTTTCAAAAGATGCAGAGATCTACCAGATCTTCATATACAGGCTCTTGTAGACAATGCAATCCATCACCTTTCCATTGAACAGTTGTACAAAATTAAATATTTAATAAGGGATAAATTAAATATTAATGGCCAATGCATCACAGAGATCTCTAAAAGTTTACATGGATGTAAAAGTTAGAGTGCTTATTTTGCAGCAGCTCAGCCTGTTCCCACCTAACTCATTAATTTGCTTGCTAAGTGCTTCACAGGCCTCCAAGCAATCCCATGGCCCCAAAGTCACCTCTAAGCAAAAATTCCAGCTCTAGACCTCCAAAACCAAGGTGTTTCAGTTCGTCCTTTGGCATCCCTCAAATAGCCCCTTGTCTTACCATGAACTTCTCAGCTCATTTGTGTCCATCTACACCAGCAGCGTTCAGTTTTACTGTAGTTGGAGGTTGTGGTGGCACAAATAGAAATTATTAACCCCTGGTTTCATTCACACCAGAACAAAGCCAGGATCCTCCTCTGCAGAGGAAACTGCAGAGCTTTTGTAGGAAGTTTTGAGCTGGCAGAGGAGGGGAGGCTGCAGAGCTCATGCAGCTGGGAAGTGCTGTGTGCAGAGATGAGCACCCTGCTGAGGTAATTAAAGAGCTACTACCAGATTTTTTCCAAGATCAAAGCCCTAAACATACTTATTTATTTAACTCCTGTATCTTTGAAGAGCTGCACAGAGTGGACTTCTGAAATGTCTGTTATGGGGCAGGGGGGGGAAGACCCTAAGCCCTAGTCCCAAAAGTTCTTGCCACCGAGTCAGCAGCTCCTGGGCCCTGCACCTGTGATGATGCTGCAGAGCTGGGGTTCAGCTTTCAGCCAGAGCCCGAGGATGGTCCCCACACTGGTTCCCACTCCCTAGCACCGATGTGCAGTGCAGCCAGATTCTGTTTCCCAAACAAGCATTTCTGTGCCTATTTCTTTGCGTCTCCACTCCACGCCTCTCATGTAACACCTTTGTGTGCCTGTCATCCTCCCCCCCCAGGCACACAAGTGCCGGCAGCCTGCGGAGGTCAATCCCGCTCATTAATCCATCAGCGGAGCCGGTACCAAGGGAAGCAAAGTGCTGCTTTTCCTCCCGCCCACCACGCCAGGGTTGGGGCTGCTGATTCTGGAAAAATCCCTGCTGGGAGAAGGAACTGGCACGCTGGGAGAGCTGAACAGCCCACAGAAAGCACTGGTCTGTGGCTATGGGGTCAGGCCCTTTAACTGGAAGTGACACCTGGGCCTTTTGCAGAGGTTTTTCTAAAGCCAAACACTACTTGGCTGGCTTTGCATCACCCGTGACAAAGAGAAAAGCCAAGCCCCTCTCAAACAGCCTAAGTACTTCTCTTTCTGCAGCCTGGCATATAAGTACATGTTCTGGGAGTTTTGAAAAAGTCAGGCCACACCCCAAATTTGGCTTGAGGACAGAGTATTAGCTCCTGTGTGACAGCTGCTGTCTCTCATGGAAATCAGTGCATTTTTCTCTCAAAACCTTAAAAAAAGCCCCATGTTGGCAGTTCTGATAGTTCCACTGACTTCTCAAGAGCAAGGCAAATCCTAAAAAGAATGTAAGGTTTCCATTTTTAATTCCCTCCAAAACAGCTTAGGTGTGTATGATGGAAGTAGCTGTGAGAAATAATTGCTGCACATGGGCCCAATTACTCACATATTTCAAAATGAACCAAAAATCCTACCTGGTATGAGTGAAGGGCTCAAAAGGAGTGGATAAAGAAATGAATAAAAGCATCATTTCAGACCTATATAGCGGTCAGTTTCAATTTGTCTTTCTTTATTCTTACTAAAAAGTATCATTAACCTAATTGTGACTCTTATCTATCACTGGCATTCTTTGTGTGTGTTTGTTTGTTTGTTGGGTTGTTTTTTTTTAGCTTGAAGCTCCTGTTTCACATGAATAAAAGCCTCCAAACTCTACAGGAAACTGATTTTTGGAAAGTTGGTATAATGCAGCTAATACCATAAAGCCTGCCCTGAGGTCCATTAGGTGTTTAGAGACCTGTTACAGTGGTAGTGTGCCTTAGTATGGCCTGCAAAGGTTATAGGCATGGAGAAGTGATATCTTTAACAGAAAGGATTTCCTTTCTTACCTTCCTTGTGGTTTTTTTAACAAAAAACCCCCAACTTTCTAGAAAGATTGACTATAAAGTATTCAACATTGTTTGGGTTGAGTTGGAATCTCCTTGCGGACGAGCCCAAGTGACAGGAACACTTCTCCAGACTTAGCTACAGTAGCAGTGTTGGGTGGTGCTGCATTAAACTGACCTTTGGCTTTATGTTAGCTGAGCTAAATAAATAAAAATAATCATAAATTCCCAGCAACAAACACGAGTATATCTTATCATTCACAGTGTGAAGTTGTTACTGCAGTGCCATCTTCAGTGCGTTATATAAAATGGAGTTTTACTGTAGAGGATTTTTCCTTGTTCTTTATGGGTTGGAAATGCATTAAAGGAATTTCTGGTGCACAGAAGAATGAGGAATATAAGGTTAAAGCCTTCTCTCTTTGATAATGAGAAACATAGTGTTATGATTCAGAAAGTAAATAAATTATTGTATCAGAAGCGCATGTATTTATCAGGCAAAACAATCTGAGTCCAGCCACCACAACAGGCTTTGAGGCAAAAAATGGGTCGTCCCCATCTACTGCCAGTGGCACTTAGCAATACCACATGGAGATGAAAATTTTGCCTGTGAACATGCATTATGGGTAGTACATTACAGAAGCATTAAAAATTGTTAATGCAAGTTTGACTGTACACAATTTACAGAGAGGGAAAAAACATACATTTCCCAAACTTTAGAGCTCAGACTGGACCCAGAAGTGAAGATTGCTTTTCCTGTTGCAGAACAGACTAGCCCATATACTGAAGTAGCAGACAGTCAAAGAGTCTTACAGTCTTGATTACAGAGCTGCTGTGTTGTTCTGCCCCTGTTACTTTGATTCCCTGCAATGTCAAAACACGGATGTTACTAAGCCCTGCTACAACCTTGTTCCTTGACCCAAGTCATGGACTTTCTGGGCCATGCCACAGAGGTCTGCTCTAGAAGGTACAGGAGAAGACACTTTAGCAAAGGTCTTTGCTGTGATTCTGTTTTCTCTGGGGACATCTTGTTTGCGGGGTCTGTGGCAAATGCCTGCATAAGTAGGTATGAATGCATCTTGTTGCTTCAACCCCATATGGCACTGAGACACTAGGCAAACTGACCTCATGCTTAGGTAATGTCAAAGGAAATATGTGTGGAGAAAAGAGATAGGAACCAACTCCAATTCCAGTCCTGTGACTTGTCAGCATAAGCAAAAACTCCCAGAGATCCCAACGAGAATGAAAAATATGAGTGATTTCATTATTATAATGCAGGTGTTCTCTTCGGAGGGAACATATTTCCTTGTCTTTTTTAGGCCTATATATTTTCTTACATATGGCCCAGAGCTGTATTGCTCTGTGTATAGAGAACATGTCTATTTAATGGTTGAAGGAAAAAAGCCTACAGAAAGTAAAAACCCAGTTTATTCACTTCCAGTGATATTTCTCAATCTGAACAATAGAGTACAGTAGGATGGTATTCCCCTTTTGAAATGGATTGTATGCTGATAATACTCATTTGCATATGGCTTTCATTTTGAAAGCACATTACGAATGTCAGGAAATCCTTACCAACACACTTTACAAGATGTAATCCTTACTATCTTTGCTGTCATATGCTGAAGTGGTATAAATTATCTGAGAAGACAGAATGCATCACGCTTGTTCTTGTTGATCATTACTTCTGCTAGTTGCTAACTGTGTATGTGACAACAAAATAATAAAATCTTGTTCATGGCATCACTCCAACAGCTAAAGTGAAACTCCAGATTCTAGGGGAAGCTACTTAAAAGATAAAACCTCCTAGTGCTTACATAGCTTACACTATTAAGAAAGGATTACAGAATAGGGACTTTATTTATTGGCAATATCCCAATTCTCTCAAATTACTTTCTGAATATTTCACTCAGTTAAGGCAAAAGTAATTTTCACTGAACAAACAGAAATCTTAAATCTAGATTATTCATGATGATGATGTTCTTTATTTACATCTTAGAGAACCATAAGAATTAAAAGCAACGTTTTTTGCTGGACATTTGGACACAATCTCCTGATCCCATTTGTAAAACTATCAGTTTATTGGACTGATCCCAAAAGTAAAGATCTTCATGAGGATAAAACAGTGCACCATGGCAATATTTAAGTAAGACATTATAAGAACCCCAATTATTTCAAAGACATCACTCATGTGTGGCATTTGTACTCTTGTTGCTAACTTCATCAAATTGCAAACACACCTCAGCAGAGGCTCAAAGACTGGTCCTGAAGAATACTAACTGACCAAACTTCCATTAAAGCAAACAGAGAGGGAACGTTCAAAACTTTGCATTTAATTTTTACCACACAAAAGGCAGCAAGACATTTAGGATGTATCTTTGCAGCTAAACTGTGCCCTAAGCTGCACATGTGAGTCCCATGGCTCCCAGGGCATATTCTAACCCAAAAATGGAGCAAGTTGAAAAGCTGCATGCTAAAAATATAAAACCAACTGCTTGCTTTCTTTCTCTCTTAGTAAAATGCTTTCTAAATACAGATATTACCCAACAATGGGACCATTCTTTAAAATATCTGTATTTTTACTTTTCAATCCTGAAAAATTCAGATTCAGCCCATTTTGCTTTTCAGAAAAAAAAAAGAAAATTCTTCTCTCACCCTTCTCCACAAAATCATTTTTGGGTCTAAGCAAACACAGACTGCACTTATAACAGACTGGTGACCTGGAGTCTTATTTGTGCTGTGTAGACAAGAAGAATACCCTGCTGAGAAGGACTCACAGAGTCTATGAAATCCTGCCAGAGAGCAAGGAAATCTGCTGTATGATACATCCTCTCCTGTAGTTTCTTGCAGTGAAGAGCTCAAAATCTGTCAAAACACTCTGCCCTTTGTGACTCTGCTCATTGAGATGTACATACTGTGTAGCATCTCATATTCACATGTGAACACTAATGTATCTCATGAAGACAGACTCTATCAAAGAAATTGCTCAACAAACATTAGGTATGGACTAACCTCCATACCCAAACAGCATCCAGTGTACACACAAATGTATCCACATCTCAGTTAAAAGCCTCATTAAGAAATATGTATCACATCTGATTTAGCCTAAGTAATTTGTCCAAGACTCTTCAGAGAACAGTGACATCAAAAGCTAGCTTGGATAAGTGGGAGCAGATGTCTGCAGGATTTAGCCCACAGTCTTATTGTCAGGATTCAATTGACTGAATCATATTTACTTTACACTGCACACCTTACAGTCATGAAAAGCCATGGCTGCCCAGCTTCAAAAGCCCAGCATGAATCTTCCTAGCGGAGGCTTAAACCATTTCTTACTACTCTCTGTTTTGGATCATACATTAACTGACATGACTCAGAAACCATCCAGGACTGTCTCCTACAATTTGCCTTTTTTAGTTGGTTTTTGCTAATTGACAAATCCTACTCCCTCGCCTCTTTGGAAACTGGTGTTAACTGATGTCTAGACAAACATTCAACTGTAAGAGAATGAGCACACTGAAGGTGAAGTGAGAGCATGAAGCGGATGGATGCCCTGGAAGGTCATAGTGCACACTTTTCTAGGAAATTACCTGAAATTAAATCAAGACATGAAATGCTTGTGGATGAGGGAAACTGAAGAAGACTTGTTATTGCATGTATGAAAGAAACCAACTAAACCATATAGAAATCACCTTTTGTTTTGTGGTTAAACAAAGACCAAAGGGACATTTGTGTACCCATCAGAGTTGATTTACACTATTTCAAGCCTTTGTGTACACACATACAAAAAATTCAGATTTAGTACCACCTAGGTCTCTTTTTCTTATCTGATTGTTATTTCTGCTTTTAATAAATTATTTAGTATTAAATGAGTACAAAAATTCCCAGCAAGAGAATGAAGAAACAATATAATACAGCATCAGTCTGTTACTAATGACTGGTGTTTCAAAAATAATGGACTGCTCAAAATGTACTGTTTCCAGACAATAATAAAATTAAATTAACAGTAAAATAAAGATACTTGCAATAAAGTCTCTACTTAATGAGAAAGAAGAGCAGGGTAAGTTTGTTCCATTATAGAGAGAAAGTAAATTGTATTGTTAAGATAGCATTTTTATTTTATGTGATGCATATCCCAAGTCTATGCATTCAACCAGCCAATTTAAATAGTTTTGTATCCGTAGTACATCTACAGGATGCTCACAGCTCTTGAATCACTGTAGAGTTCCACTGACATCAAACGGACACGGGGCTACACACCTACTCTATATTCTGCCCCACGGTTATTTGAACTAATAACAGCTTTACCACACAATCAATAGAGCATAAAGCAAGGTTACATTTCATTCCAAGCACAAAATAGCTTATTTTTTATTTCAATGACAGACAGATCAGTTCCTCACCTAATAAGGTAATTTTCTGCTTTTCTGTTCACTGGGGTAAGGCTGATTTGATTCCACTGGAGTCTATTGAGTTAGTCTGGATTTACATTGGTAAATTTCTGAGATGAGTTTGTCCCTGAGCATTAACATTCCTGGTTTTAGTTTTCAACACAGCATCAATCAGAATACATAAGGTTGAATGAATTGCAATTAGAAATAAAGACTAAATAATAGAAAAAAATACTAACAGAAAACTGCCAAGTTCCTCTACATTCAGGAAATCTGTGCATGCATATTCTTTTCAAAACATATGCATTCTTGATTCTCAAGTTTTCTTTTAGAAAGAAACTCTATAGAATATACACATAGACCTTTTTCAATTAACTCTGGGTTTGCTCCTAACGTTACACTGCAGCTGGCACAACAAGTTCTGATCTTCTAGTCCATATTGTATTCTGATTCCCATTCACACCATTATAATACATGTTAAATCCTACACAATGGTGAATGATCTAGCTGTAATTCTGTTCCTGCCCTTCTCCCCTCCCATGAAGATTTTTAAATGTAGGCTTTGTAAAACATTTTTGCTACAAAATCTAAATTTGAAAGGTAAACTACCTAAAGATGTCTTTTCAACTTTCATTTATGAAACTAACCTAACCAATTAAAAATGGTACATGAACTGATATTTTTCTCTTTGCTAAGGATAAACTAACTTCTCTTTCCTCTGAAAAATTTTCTTATTCAAAATTATAGAGAAGAGAGCAGAACCAAAACAATTGCCCCTAGCATTCATTACATGATTGTTCCTCTAAACACCTCTGTGTTGAAGATCTCACAGTTCAACTAAATTCTGCTGGTTTTACTAATGCAAAAAAAATTTCACTGACTTTGGAGGGAGATATAACTGCAGCAAGCAGTGTTTGGTTAGACAAGAAAAGATGGGAAAAACATTAATAAAAAAATAATAAATTGTTGAGGTGATTAGAAAACATTACTGTTTAACTACTTCATAGATTCTTTCATCCGTATACAAATGATCCAAAAGAGAATATTACAGACACTTAATAAAGTCTAGTTTTAGAAATACAATAGTACCAAACAATCTTATTAATATTTCATATACATTTTTAAGTCAACTCTGGCTAACATTTTGATGTTGCTGAAGGCAAACAACATTCATAAACAATAGCTTTCTGTGTTTTACATTGGACTGGATGGTATAAGTAATTAATTATAAACTAATCTAGAATAGTAATGATTGAAGCAGGGTAAAACCAATACATTTTGTTTTCTTTACTTTATTTCAAAATAGAGTGATAATAAATACATTCTTGTTATATTTCCTTCCTAACTCTTTGGATGCAACCAAAAAAAAAATAAAATAAATCTCACTGTGCTCATTTCATACAATAGCAATGTACAAATCATGCAAAAGATATTATAGATATTATACCACCATCAAGTTCTGGATGTGTTCTGTTGATTCCAAAACAATTGTTAACATTATTCACAAGGCCATGCCTTTTATGATTTGTATCATCATTATGGCTTTAAAAAAAAAAGTTTGAAAAAATATTTTATGCTAGATTTCTATATTGATAATCTTAAACACTGAATGTAAAACGTAAGTTGTCTAATGGTCTTGTGCTCTTGCACCATGGTAGTTCCTTTCTGATAAAATTGCACAAATTTTTTCTTTATCAAGGAAACAATTACACTTTATTGATTTTATTTAAAAATGGAAACTTCTTTATAATACAATGAAGACAACAGATAATGTTAACACCTTCATTGATTTAGTTTATGTCTACAGGTCTTAACAGCCATTTCACAAGCATGGCCACTCAAACCAATATAATGGACAGACCTGTTAAGCCACATCCGAAGAGTTACCTTCCCAGATAGACTGACTATAGATTTGAATGGACATTACACTAAAACTGCTGTGCAGACACATACACTGTTTCAAAATATGGAGAAAATAAACTGACATTAAGGTTGTCATTCAAATTAACAGTTTCTCAGAAATATAGTGTTTTGTCAACTTCTGCATTCTTCACTCACACTATTATGCCTACATATTGCACCATATATGTAAAACACTTAGGAATAATTTCTACAGGAAGGTCCAGATTGTGCAACCTTCATTGATGCTGGTGAACCTACACTCAACTGCATAATCCTGGAAGAGTCACTGGGCTCTATGTATTATATACAATGTTTCTGAGCTAGCTATTTTTGAAGTCAATGACCAAGCTCTGCCTAAACCCCACTCTTGGGCAGGTACTTAATAATTAGCTCATGAATAGTACCTCTGCATATGATCTAGGTTGAGTTTAAATGCTTTACTGGCTTGGGACCTCAATGAGCAGGAAAATCCGACCCAGGTCAATGGTACGGTGTAACGGTTCAGTTCTTCCTCTTTTGATCAGTCAATAGAAGACCACACCAGAAAAACAAAACAAACCTCACAACACAAAAGAAAAAAAAACAAATCCCTCATTTTTTTAGCTGAGGAACCTATGATCATTTATCATTGCTCTTCTAACTCAGGGCAAGACGAGTCACAAGTACATCAGTTTTAACGTCACTTAAAAGTATTAAGTAATTTCTTACTTTTAATATTTTTAATCCATGCCTCTCAAGAGAAAGGTATGGGACAGTGCACTGAAGTGTCAGAAGCCTTATGCTTTGGCAAATCCCAGTGAACCTGGACATCCTCAAAGCCATTCAGCACTGTGCACAGCAGGCACAGTGACCCATAACTCTTAGCCTACTTCTCAGCCATTATAGTCTACCATGTCAGTGCATCTTTAACGCTCCTTAATCTACAGAGTCTTGACACAATAAACTCAAATGTTCTTACTCAGGCCTTGGCCATGTATTGCATCATTGGTCAACCAAGAACTTTTTATGCTAGTAACGCATATGTACATAGTATCCATGTCCTGAAAGTCCCTATGACATCCTACATGAAGTCAATTATTGTTCATGGAGAGCAGAAGCTTTTTGAAAGAAACTCAGCCATTAATTTATCTGTTATAATTTTATTATCCAAAGTCATGTATGTACTTTGTAGTATGGAGAAAAATAATAAAACAACCCTCTAAGTTACAAGAGCATAAACAAATGTCTACAAATAGAAAAATGTTGCTTTGTTTTGCTTTCTCTTAAATAAAGCAGTGCTTTTTCTTTTTGGTTTTTTTTTTTGTAAACTTTGTTAAAAATATACTGCAGGCTGTTTGCCAAGTATCATTCCAGAATAAAAATTTTGCAGCAGTGTCATAAAGGCCTGAAATTAGAGGTTTACAATGGAAATAGCTGACAGCCTTCTCCATGGTTATTATTATTACTGGGTCTTGCTGTAATATTTGCTAGTTTCAAATTAATGAAAAACATTCATGTTTATATCCTCCTAATCTTAATTGGTTTATGTATTGATTATAAAAGGTGGAGGAGGGGAAGGTTCTGGAAGCAAAGGAGATAAAGGGTCTTATCCAAAGCTCATTAAAATGAATGAAAAAAAATTACTTTTCAAGTCAAAGAACTTTTGTTAATATCATAGTATAGATCTGCCGTATGATGCTTTGCCAATATATCTCCATTCTCATCTCAAGGTACCATCTATCAGTGAGATACAGTGGGGATTTTCCATTCTCCTGGCTCCTTTTTTTCCCTAGGTATTCAGATTCAGCTTTCACAAAGCTCTCTATATATGAGCTACACGATACTCTGAACTGAGACCACTACATTCACTTTACACTGTGGTTTTAAATAGACATGATTTGCCATATTGTTGACTGTTCTGATCAGTTTTTTTCTGACTGACAGCAGCCAGATAGCTAATAAGAACAGAAAACTTACGCACATACAATTAAAATATTAGCCTTACCATGAATTCCTGTAAATATTTGTAGTGAAAACTATTTAGATTAAGCTGTAGAACCCTGAAAAGCAATAAAACTGAAGGCAAATAATTGCCTGAGACACAATACTAAAAAACTAATGATTCTATTGTAAAATGCACCATCGGTAACAAATAAGATAATATGCTAATTTCACAAGAATAGTACAGAACAATTTTATTATTATTATATCTGATCACTTAGTTCTGGATAATTCTATACATTATATCCTCAGTTTCTGTTTGGTATATTGTTCTGGTTTTATTTATACTGAATGATTAATGCACTGTGATCAGGAAAACAAGTCAGGCATATTAAATACATATTAAGGAGTACATATTCTTCCTATTTAGTATACAAAGTATTTCATAAATATGAATTATATTACAAAAATAATTTCTGCTACGCTCACACAGTAAGCACTTTGACAATTTTGGACAACCTGTTGGGGTTGCAAGTGTTTCACGTAACTGAGAAGGAACTCTAGTTTTCATTGGAGATGAGTCTTACAACAGATTCTGCATAAACATCAAATATTTTCTTCAGATGCCACAAATACTGCAGAAGTCAGGTTGAACTATTTTTTTTTTTTTTAATTTTATGTATAGACATGTATGCTTCAAGTGGTCAAATTTATTTCATAGGTATGTAATGCATGGTATTTTTTAAACAAATATTTGCACAATTTAACATTATAATTCCAGTGGTTTCAAGATGCAGGCCATAAATGTAACCAATTTACACATACTATCAAAATGTTCTCTCTTTGCATGCTTTTTACTTTTCAGATAATCTTTAAATAGTGCCATTACAACACCACAAATCAAAGGATTACTCCAGTTCCACCAACTTAAATCCACGTGCAGGATGAAGGACCCAGCTGAGGTACAAATACCAGTACCAAGTTTCTTGTGTTTGTTCTAACAAATCACAAGGAGACGATGGTTTTGCATTTAAGGTACAAAACATATATGCCTCTTGAGGTTAAATTCAGTGTAACATGTATAAAGCATCCCTTTGGCAATAGAGTCGAAGTATCCCTACAGGATTCCACAGGGCATGAGTTTTATGTAGTAAAATCTATTAGGGAAATTCTCCTCTACTTGACAAATCATATGCAGCTACAGTTAACCAGACACCCTTGGATACACCTGCCTCTATGCCTATCAATATAATATAGTATTTGGAAGTTAAAAGTCAACGAAAGGCACTTTCATCATTTAATAAATGTCCTCTGTAGGCAATAAGATTGCATGACCTATATTTTATTCAAAGCTGTTTGTTCTTCAAGGACTTGTAGGTAGTCGGGTGAACCTTGAAGTTTAGCTTTCAGTTCAAAATATTCACTTTTTCTTTGTTCTACTACAATTTTACTATGATTACCACCTATTAGAGATTTCTTGGTTTTTTTGTCTTGTAGTTTCTCTGGATAACGTATTTCAAAGCCACTGACCCCTATGCTGTTGTATTCTTTTTTACTTTCAAGAAAATTTTGAATAAATACATTGGAATCCCTTCCAGGGAATAACTCATCCAGTTCATCGATTGTGCTAAGTCTTTTTCTGGTATCCACATGCAATAAATCTTTCTCCTTGTCATTAATATTTCTCAGAATGACTTTTTGGCCTGGTGGGTCAGCAAATGTGAAGCCTGTTTCAGACTCTTTTAAGCCACAGGTATGGCTTTTGCTCATCTGCTCAATGGTTTGAGGAATGAAGGCCTCTGCACCTAGTCCATCTTTTTTGTTTGACTTGTGATCATGCTTTCTCAGCTGCAGTTGCAGAGAACTGCATTCTTGATTTCCAATCCCTTCATGCTTTACAGTTGGTTTTTTGTTGCGCCGAAGCACAAAAACAAGAAGACAAAAAGCAACAAACACTGTTAAAATCAGCACAACTAATATGCTTAAGATTAGGATGGACAATGGAACTGGGCCACCAGGAGGACTCCGAACTGGTCCCGGTGGTGTTGTAAAAGTAACAGCGGGCATAGGACTAGTGAACAGAGCAGATGGCTTGTTTAAAAGTTTAGGACAGAGGATCTCATTTTTCAGAGACTTAAGTTCAATGTTAGCAAACTGTACAGGTGTTTCACATTTCAACTCCTTCACCACAATACCTTCATTTAGCTTTTCAAGCCACAGTTTTAAAGCAACTAAATCACAAGTGCAGTCCCATGGGTTACCTTCCAAATCAATCTGTGTAAGAGATTTTAGCTGATCAAGAACGCCACTTACAGGTAAATACATGAAATGATTGTTCCTCAGATTCAGTCTAGCAAGGGGTGCACCAGCAAAAATGTACGCTGGCAAGCTTCGTAGGAGATTGTTGTTCAGGTACAGCAACTGCAAATTTGGCATTAAGTCAAAGGTGCCTGCTAGGATTTCTTTGATCACATTGTATTCCAAATACAGATATTGCAAGTTGTGGAGGCCAGCAAACATTTCTGGGCTCAGACGCTCTATCTGATTGCCATTGAGATACAACCTCCGTAAGTTTGTAAGGTTGCGGAAAACTTCTCCTTTGATCACTGAAATCCGATTGCTGCCTAAATGAAGCAAATCCAGCCCCTCAAACTCAATGAAATCTGTAGTGTCCACATCCTTAATATAATTACCATTTACATGCAGTTTCTTGGCATTTAAAGGTTTTGGTACCAGTTCAGCCATTGACTCTATATTTCTTTCTTGGCAATTTACACTTAATCCCAAGTCTGAAGGATGTGTTTTGCAAACACAGGGGACCGGACAAGGAGTTAAAGGAGGCACCCTGGTTTGGTAATATATTATTTGACTGAGATTGCGATTCGATAGTGCTTTGCCTGCTACTATCCCTGAGATCTTCGAAGGATTTGTAGTCTTTGGCGGCTTGGTGACTAATCTGTGCACAGATGTTTGAGTGGTGTGGCCATTTGGTGTGCTGTAACCAGGCTCCAGCTGTGAAGGAGGCAGAATGCGCACATCAAAGTCACTCCCCGTCCCCATGGAGCACAGCTCTTGCTTGTTGGTTTCTTTCAGCAGCCTACCATACAAGTCACTGGGTGTTTCACAGATAGCTTCTCCAATGTAGATGTTATAGGGCATATTCTCCAGCCATGCTTTCAAAGGCAACAAATCACAAGTACAATTCCAGGGGTTGTCTTCCAGCTGCAATTCGACAATTCGCCCAATGTGTTCCAGAACTCCAATGTATGGAAGTTTCTGTATTCGATTCCCTCGTATATCCAGATGGGTTAGAGAAGCAAATCGAAAAATATTATCAGGAAGAAATGAAATCAGATTGTCATTAAGGATCAGGACTTTTAGCTTGTGAAGCTTATTGAAGGCTCCCCGTTCAATAAACTTGATTAAATTGTAGTCAGCTTGGAGATACTCCAAGTTCTCTATGCCAAGGAAAGTGTCAGCTCGGAGAATCTTTAATTCATTGTTGTTCAAGTGCAACTGTTTTAATGCACTAAGACCCATAAAGGCCCCTCCCTCAATGTTCTGTAACTTATTGTTGCCCAGCTGCAAGGACACTGCATGTGTAAAATTAAGAAAGGTATTTGGGTACAGAATAATTAGCAGGTTGTTTTGAAAGTTGAGGTGGTAAAAATTAGACCATGGAGGTTTAAGCTGATTTGGTCTGTAGACTGCAACCTTCTCACAGTTGACATAGAGTACATTCTCAACTGACACACAGGAGCAAACATTGCAAATTTCCACAGATATATCAGCATCTGCAGTTGTAGAAGAAACTGGAGATGACAGAACCAGAAAGAGCCACAGAAACATCTTCTTGTGATCAGCAAGCAACCTTAGGCTCCTGAACAAAGATAAAGAATCTAAAGAAGAAAAAAAGGAAAGAAAAAGAAAATGTTTTTCAGTTGTCATTGTTCCAAAATGTCATTTGGGTTAAAAATTGTATTCCACTGAGCTACTGTACCTGCCAAGGATTATAGATAAACTACAAGCACTGCATCTAAAATAACATGAAAGATTTTAACAACCAAACAAATACACGGGAGCTAGAATGATTTCAAATACAGAATGTAAATATCTGTAGACAAACACAAATAACTGAGGTCTGTCAAATGTATTTCTATCTCTTGTACATGCCAAACATGCATAACTAACACAGTAAAATAACCAAAGGAGATTCCAATTTTATGCATATTTACTCTCCTCAAACCTGCACAGCTCATATGTTGCCATGCATTTCAGGGATATTAAGCACAAATGATGATGTTATGCATGCCCAAACATCTCGGTTGGGATAGCACAATATAGAAAGGATGAAGACGCAGACACAAAAAGCAATGTCTGTACTCAATGTATGTATCCATAGCATCAACACATACAGATTATCACTATCACGATCGTGAGATTCACTCAAGGTATACACAGGTATGCACACACACTGCTTCTGTCACTTCTCCCTAGTTTAAATCAATAGGTGGCAAACTGATTGCAGAAATACAATGAACTATCTGCAAAACACGATCAGCTCTGGGTGACCAATGGAAGCACACAGATATGGAAGAAGCATGCACAGGCATACAGCCCCAACCCCAGGAATAACAACAAGCCCCTGACTTGCAGGGCAACACAAAGTCCCAATACACCAGTCTGACACTACTGAAACCTGAGAAGAACTTTGCTTTTTTTTGTAAGAAATTGTGTAATTTGCTCTTATCCCTGCACTTATACAGAAGTGGCTTTCAAGAACCCTTCACATAGAGTCAGGCCAGCTGAGCTGCCATTTTTTATGCAGAAGAACTGTAGCCAAAGCATTTCCTCCGAGTTAGAAGATAGCTTTTTTTTCTAACAAACCGGTCAGTAATCAATACATTGCTCCCCCAACTTTCCCCATTCCCCCGATTTCCCAAGTTGTCCCTTTAATTTTCTGCTGGGGAAGCCACCGAGTTGCAGGAGGGAGCCAGGATGGAAGTGGAAAAGGCAGGAGCCAGCTGGAGGGAGGAGAATCGGGCTGGAGGGAGCCGCAAGGAGGGGAGGATGTGCCGGGGGACCTGGAGGGAGGGCAGAAGAGGGATGAGGGAGGAAGGAAGGGAAGGCAGGACGAGAGGGAGAGCTGTGAGAAGACAAGGAAGGAGGAAGGGAAGGAATGGCTGAAGGGGTCAAGGAGGCCTCGGAGAGACCACGGGGAGGAGAGGGTGCAGAGCAGCCGCTGCTAATTTCCGCAGGCTCCCGACCCTGGCCGCGGCGATCGAGCCCCCGGGGCAGTCCGATGCTCCCGCGCCCCCACCGCTCCATCTCAACCTCCCTCCCGCTCCCAGGAGCCGTCCCCCCTCCTCCCTGCCTTGCCCACGCACGAGTCCCCTCTTCCTCCTCACCCCCGGGGCCCCGGCCGGTGCCGAGCGGGCACCCTGCGGGCGCTGCCGGCGGGTCGGCGAGCCCGGCCAGGAGTGCGAGCGCTACCGCAATTTTTTGCCGCAACCGGCTCGGCTGGTGCCGGCTCCCTCTGTGGCGGGCGCCCCGTCGCCCTCTGCCTCCCGGCGGAGAGAGGCGGGAGGGCCAGGAGCGCGCAGAGCGCACGCACATGCCGGCTGGGAGCGGGCACGGCGCGGCGATGCAGCCCAGCATCCCTCCACCCTCCCTTCGCAAAGAGGCACAGCCGCGCTCCTCGCCGCCAAACGCTCCCCCTTCCCCCCTCCTTCGGCACCTTTGCAAAGTCCAGTCCGCAGCACATTCGCACTCCGCTGCCCTAGCCCCACGGC